>JABMBV010041734.1:0-14678 GCA_018906735.1 Mesochorus sp. PSUC_FEM 10030011
TTGGTCGATTTTGAAATGACGTCACAATTGCAAAAATAATCGTAAATATTTTTTTAAAAAAGCAGAATGTAGCGAAACATGTGCCCTCAAAATGCCGCAAGGTAGAAGTCTCTATGTACACTACCGATGAAATGGCATTGAAAGAGGCTTCGATACATTTTTTAATTTTTGTCCGGAAACTTTTAGTCGGTAGTGTATATCGTGCGGTGAAAAAAATATTTCCGATGATTTTTGAGCTCGCAGTTTAATCATTAAAATATCAAGAGACGTGCCAATGTCTCGGAGTCGAATTATTCATGGAAATAAAGGAAAGGGAATTTTGTCGAGACGCCGCATACTATATTATGCAGCAAACTGGCCTGAAAACCATTAATTTTAAATATCAACACGGTTTTACGATATATACGATGTTTTCTTAATATAGAATAGACCGTTAATTATATATACTCATTTTTATATGGTAAAATCGATAGGGTTAGAGCGCATTTATATATATTGTCACTCCTTGACCTTAATTGTGTGTGTGTGTATATTATCTGTTGCAGCCGACGTGGATGAGGAGCCGAGAGTACTGGGACGATAGCTTTGAGGCACGCTACGCCGAACTGCGAAAGGATCCAACGAGGCCACCGTTAAAGGCAAGTTCAATATAATATTGGTATAAAATTGTATAAATACATACGTATGATTGAACATTCTATGTAGAATATCGAGTGTACAAATGCACGCCTTAATGACACTCGATATTGGAAAAAGTCTTATTTTGTTCAGGTTTATTTGAAAAATTTAATCTCTTGAAAAATCCAATAATTCTCGTATCATTAGAGAGTGAATAGCAGCGTTTAAACCCGTCGAATTTATAATTTTATTAATTATCTTTCGGCAGTGTTAATCTTGAATTTAAATGCCTAGTTTCAGGGTTGTTAATCCTTTTTAGTTATACAGAATTATGCACGTTCAAATTTTAGGCTTAAAGACCTTACAGGGAGTAACGGATTTCTCAAAAGGAGTTAAGAGATGGAAGGGTTTCGAGAAGTTTCCCTTTGGAACTACTTTTTTTAAAGTCTAACTCTCAACTATATTGTTTCGAACAAAGTTAAAAAATAATTTAATTTTTTATAAGGAACCTTCTGTTTTACATTTACAATTTTTTTCAAGCATATTATTATTATTATTATTATTACCATTTAAAAAATATTGTTCTTATATTTTTATGGCAGATTTTGACACTTTTAATTTTTTATTGTTTCAATCGGCAAATAGATGAAAAGATTTTCTCGAATATATCGATACATCGAAAACATCGATTGTATGTTTATATCCAGTGTAATAAAATTGACGAGACGAGAAGAACGAGAGATTCTTAAGTTGAAAGTCGAGTAAAATTCAAAAGTATCGCAAGACCGACAAATCGCGCACCCCATTTATGCCCCTCGTTATTTTCCTGGTGTATATGTGCGGGTGTAAGTATAACCGCAACCATACTAAAGTTTGGCTACGCGATAAAGTCAGTCCTCGCCAGGACATCCGATTCCGTGTGGTATAAATTGCACAGGAAACACTGAAAACTGTATAACCGAGAGTAACGAGGGAAAACCCGATGTAACGTAAGAGAACAAATCGAGACAGGCTCGGTGAAGCGAGAGGGAATAAGCGTTGAAGAGGAAAGAGGTATAAAGTGTATATATATGTATATGCGTAATGGGAAACGAAAAGTTACGGGTCGTTAATCGACCATGATAAATCACGTTGCTCATTTATAGAGTCTCTTTCGCTTTTTTCATTAAATTCATTTCTCCTCTCGAGAAAAGATATTCCCCGAGAGAGATTGGAACCGTCACGGTAATAATGTGCTCTCCAGTAGTACACACAGAGTCCGATCAGACAAGACGATAAATAAAAAAAAAAATTATCGAAGAAAAAAGGCAAAATATATTTGACAATTAACAATAAAATGAGAATAAAATATGAATTAGTAAAAATAAGACAATTTAGTCAAAAATTTATGTGAAATTACAATCGTGAGTGAAATATCGATAAAATTATAGAATTAATTGCTTCTAATAGATTTATATTTTGCTTTGTTTTTTAATCCTCGAACCGTGCACGAGAGAGAAAGAGAGAGAAAGGGAGAATAAAATACAGAAAAGTCGAGGAGAGCTTAGTTACGAATCGTTTCCAGCACGACTCGTACCCCTCTTTTCCCCTGCCCCCCTGACCCATTGTCTTTCCGTAGAAAATTGCTGCGCAAGTTTTCTCGCACCAGAGCAGCCGTGTGAAATTAATCAACGCTTTTTCTCTCGCGTCCGAGATTGTCTGCTCCGGTTATATAAGTTTACCGTGAAGTGTAAAATATTAGTAGAGGAAACAACTGGTGTGTTCTGGCTCTGTACTTTCCATATATATACTTTGCTTCTATATATGATACAACTTTTGTTCGAACTCGGTGTATGCATCTTTAATACGCTGGAAAATTGTATCTTGTCGTATAAATTTACGCATATTTAAACTGGGATAACTCGGATAACAGGAGGAACAAATCGAAAAGAAAAATATTCTTAAAAGCTTCAGATATATATCTCAACTTTGAGAAACTCGTAAGCTCAGGATATAACGATAAAACAGATCATATTGGAAAATACTTGCGTTCTTCGTGGTCACGTTTGAAAAATCTATTTGAATATTCCTCACATCACCAGGAAAAGTATTTTTGGCTGCGCCATTTATAATTTTATTTTTGCATTTGTCGACAATGGAGATAATGAAAAAAAAAAACTTCGTATCGATCAACACACATTCTCGCGAGTTTAACTTGAAATTATAGAACTGTGTATTGGATCGCAGTTAGTAAAATCGTACGTGGCGATTTTGAATATTCGTGGTAAATCACTTACTGAGAGAACGAGAAAGTAAGGGTTGTGGGAACACGAAAGGAGGGAGGTTCGAGTCGAGGAAACCTCGTTTCACGAACGACGTTACACTGCCCGCCTCTCTCGTAATTCCCGGGTGGTTGCAAGAGTCCCAACTCTCTCGCTCCCTCCCTTCCCTTTTCTTCGTTCTTCGTTCTCGTTCTTGCAACCTACGTAACTACATATAGAGTCAAACCTTCGCAGCAGCTCGGCGTTACCACTGCAGAGAGCGGTGCAGCAGCCGCACGGTAGAAAATTTACGAGGGTTACTGGCGGGCTAGAAGCTCTCCCTTCTCTCCCTTCCAACTCTCCCTCGCTCGCACATACTCACATACAATATCTCTCTTTCTCGTAAAAAGCTCGTGAGTTAGTGCCCGCGGGCGAGCGGTGAAGGGATCGTGAATCGTGGAGATTCTCGTTTCTCTTCTCTCTTGCTCTCGCGCTTTCGTGCGCTTCTACACCGCAAACGGGGATGTCGCCAACGACAGCATTCGAATGCATATTTACGCGAAATATCCTTGAAATATCCTAATACTAAATCCTGGAAAAGCCCTCCCTGTCGCTATCACTCTCTCTTTCCCTTTTCTGCATCGCAAATCTTGATGCATTCGACCTCTTTTTTTTTTATCGTACCACCACCACTTCGATCGCAAAATTTTTCCATTTTATACTCCACCTCTTAGTTTGCGCGAATTTATACAATTTTTTTTTAAATCATTCGACGATTTTATACAGCAATTTTTTTTTTTATTCACAAGTTTCAAGCTCGGCGCTCAATGGGAGTTCAAGGGGGAAGCGAAATTACGTCAGAGCGGAGAGTCGGGATTAGCGATATTCATGAAAACTTGAAAAATCTGGGGGTCAATCCCGGAGAGGGATAGAAAAAGAGAGAGAGAGAGAGGAAGAGAGGATGATGGCAAAAGCCTCGACAATTTCCCACGTACTCTTTTCATTCGCCGCGAGCGAATCGCCTCTCGCGTCATGAGTCAGCGGATATTCGGAGCGAGTCTCCATTTCCTTCGCTCTACCCCTCTCTGTCTCTCTCTCTCTATTTTTCTTTTATCTCTCGTCTTCTATCTTCTATCTCTCATCTCTTCTCATACCAACCTACTCAGCCCGCCTTGCTATAACTCTTCTGCGCTCTCTTTCCACGCGTCTTGTTTCGTCGTTTTCTGCTTCGTCCCCACCGAGCTCCCCCGGGATAAAACAGACGGCTTGTATAACCGGTAAGCCCCTGAAAGTGCTCGAAGGCTTATCTAAATCAAATCCTGATCCTCCGTCCTGTTACCCCCTTTTTCTTCACTGCGCACGGATCATCTTGTGCGCGAAAAAGTTTCGGCGATTTTGCGGGATCTCGGACCTTTTTTATACTCTCGTATACCCGTCAATATTAATTGCTCCAGTCATTAATCATGCCAGTAAGCTCGTTATCTCCGGTACTCTAATCAAAATAATATCCTCACGAGATTAAACCCTACGATACTCGTATACAACTTGTGAGTCGTTAAATACGAGGCTGAAAACAAAAACAGTAGCATTTTCAATTGTTTTTTATAGTTTTTGTGTACGATCCCACTGCAGCGAACCAACTTTTTTTTTCCGCCGACTTTTTTATTCTTTGTAATTTTTAGAATTTTCTTTTATCTTTTAACATCATCGTAAGAATCTTTCAAGTTTTATATAATTGTCTTTTATACTCTGATAAAGCCACTGATCGTTAAAGCCCAAAAGGTTCTTGTAAATTCACTATATATATATATAAATATACATGACGATAAAGTTGAATGGTGATGGTTTCACAAACCGCATATATACAACCTGCGAATACGCCCATAACCATAAAAAGTGTAGTCGATGTACAGAGTGATTCAGAATTCGTTATATTTGACGGAATATTCAACTTGTAGATTATGCAGAGAATTTTCCGTTGCATTATCTTTCGATTACACGAGCGAGCAGCGAAAATCTTTATCAATAATTCGAGTGACGTCTCTAGCTGCTGTGTAATATAATCATAAGACACACTGGTATAGCGAGCTAAAGCTTAAAACTACCTCGAGAATTCAAAATAATTTATCTTGGGGAAATAACTTGAGCATCATCTTCCTGAGTACAATAACGATCATTTTTATTTCAAGAGATCGTCGTGTCTCTTTGACACTCGAATGAATCCGTCGTCTAACTTTAGCCTGTCGCAATTTAAGAGGCTCCTTTTTATCATACATTTTCAATGAACTATATATTAAACATGGTCTTCTCGTCACTCATTTACTGCCTTTATTCAAAATCTATCACGTCGTTTTTAAAGAAACTTTGATTCATTTAGTCACTATTTAGAAATATATCGTAAATTATAAAATAAAATTTATAATCTTTCGACTTCTTTTAGAAAAACTATGTGAAATTACGAGCAAATTAAATTGATTAAATTTATTAATTATCAAAATCGATGATATTATTCAATTGCCATTTAAAAATGATATCTAACCAAAAAGTTCTGCAGAACAAATTTGAAAAATCATAAGTGATCTTCATGTTTCCGGGATCGCTAATTATTTTGGAAATCGAAACTATAAAATTAAAAATCGTTACTGCAAAAAATTCTGAAAAAAATATGGTAGGTAGAAAATACATAGAAACAAAATTTAAAAACTCTAGAACTTATAGTTTAGCCACAACCGAATTTATCCTGAAAGAATCGATTTTTTTGTATTTTTATTGTTTATAACTTATAACTTACGCTAAATAAACAATATTTACATTTTATAATAAAAATATTAGAACTTGAGTTCCCAAGAGATGCGAAATTGTTCAGATGTATAAAAAAAAAGTGCAAAAAAATATATTAGAAAAGTAAAAAAAATTGAAATATAATGAGTTTCACGTATACGATCCACTGCCCCTTAAAGGGTTATATAATTTGTATTTACTATTAGAACATTATATGAAAAATAAAAATAAAAATTTCGGTTTGGAATATATTTTGAACCAGCCGGTATATTTACGTGCGTGAATGCAGAGTCCAGCCAGTTCAACAATGCTTTCGCTCACGATGGTCCATTGTCGTGTAGAGAGGGTTTGCAGTGGCTGCGTGCACTCTCAGATACAATAGTTTGCCAGGTTGCATGGGATACCGTATTTCGAAACATACATCCGGATACAATGGACAGCCGTGAGTGCAGTTGCGAATTTAGAGCCCGCGGAGTTATATACGGTGGTGTTGGGTGAGGATGCGACCCCATGCGTCTCTTGTCTCCACAAAGTCTGTTACACACTTTGTCTGACCTTTGTGACTACACGCGCGGAAGAGAAAATCTCGAATTTGTCACAATGTATATACAAAGTGGTTGCTCTGCTGGTCTTGAATAGTATTTTATGAACTCTTCAAGAGACGCCTCGACGAAGTCGCAAAACTGAAGTTAGAAAATTCGTAAAAAGAGGAAACTTGATACATGTAATTTTTTTTTATATTTCCTCTCGGACTCAAGACTTCGTAAAATGAAGAACAAAAATTCGTGCCTTTTTCCTGAATTTTTCAGGACTATTTGAAGTTTCCAGCTCAGTACAATGGCTCCCGGAATTCACGAGTCCATGAAAAATTACAATAGCAACCGGACTTTCCATGATTTTTCATTTATGTTAATAAACCAATATCTCAAACTTCAGACAAGTTATAGATCTATCATACGGTAACTGTTTGAAAAATTCAAAAGTTTCTAATACGATCCGAAGTTTATACGGATTTTGGTCGAATTATGTATACAAGTAGTGCGCAAAGTGTGCGGTGAGGTTTTCTCTTTCCTCGCGAGAAAACTCGAACTGTAATCTCACACTCCAGGAAATTTAAAGCGATCCCATACATATTTCGAGATTTTTCAAAATGCCATGAAATATGAATATTTCTTTCAGCTTTTCGATTTCCCAGAACACACACACATAAACACACATATACATATATTTACAAGTCCAATTTTCCGATCGTCAGCATAATTTGAAAATGTTATTAAAAAATGAAAAATACAAAAAATTTTTCTCATCACACGAAGCTTTTCCCGCGAAACAGGAAAATTTATAAAATTTGCATTCTACGATAAATTTCAACACGTGAAGTATATCAGAAAGAGTTAAGGTTTTTTTCATCCGTTATGTAGTTAGCTCCGGTTTTTCGGTCTCTCTCATATATTCGTCGGCTTAATATAGCTGAGTAGGCGGTGGTAGCCCTTGATTATATACGAACGAGATTCCCGAGCGAGTAACTTTTCATAGTAATACTACACCTTCCTTTTACATGGGTTTTCCAGAGAGTTCATTGCCGTCGACGACGTCGACGACGGCACAATTTTACCTTGTTAGCGAAGATTGGAGAATATTGACGTGTTTATGCGTTCCTGGAGCGAAAATTCGTAAAAACTACGACAATCTTGAGCGAATCGGCGTTAGCAATTTCATGAGCTATTACTCACGATGAAAAGATTAAAAAAAAAGGTGTAATGTATATACAAAAAGTGTGTGTAGGTATATATACTAACATGAAATGCAATAAAAATTCGCTTCTCGAGGAGTTTCAATATGAATTTATCGGATGGAAGCTAATTTTTTAACGTAAAAGTCGATAACAGAGATAAAAAAAATGAGTCTGCAGAGCAAAGAAAGCCTGAGGATCTTGTCTCTTTGTTCCATCTCATTCTTCCGTAAATTCTTTTTCTTCTAATTATTCTCCTGGTCTTCATTGAAGAATGAAAATCAATTAATCCAGTCTGTTTCTCTGAACCGTCAGATGAATCGTGATTAACGATATGGGCTCTAGGATATGGTACAGTGCGGTGAACAAAACCTTTTCCATAGACATCTATAAGCGCGAATAATAGAATGAGAATAAATGAAAAAGAAAGAAAAAAGAAAGAGAAAAAGAGAGAAAGAAATGGTGTATAGGATATCGTGAATATTGTAGAGAAGAATACGCTGATTTTACTACGCTAAATGATTCCCCCATTCATCAAGAAATATGCATATCACGTTTTTTTTTTCATACTCGCTCTCATCTTATCGGAAATAACGAGAAGATGAATGTAAATGAAAAAAATCCTGCTTTGCTTCGAGTATTTCTGCAGCCTCTTGCGGTCATTATCTCTTCGAATTTTAATTTTTTTTCCCATACATTATTATTTCAATTTATCTTAACTTACCTTTCACATTTAGACAAATTGCGTATCTCAAAATGACAAATTACATTGTTTTCCTTTTCTTCTTTTTTTTTTCTTTTTCATTTCAACTTTATCGCATCTCAGAATTTTCCTGTCTAGAAATAATTGATGCATGCATTTTTAGCATATCCCTTAAAAAACTCAAGAGAGTGCAATATCGATCGTACATAAAACGCAATGCGCTCGGAGAAAACTTTTTTTTTTTTCATTTGCTTTGAGAGATCTTAAAAAATCAGGAAAAATGTGCTACAGTGGGACACATCTCGAAGAAAGCACATCTCCCAGTGTCCTCTCCCGGACGTTGTCTTGCTTTGAAGAGCTCCCAATGTCTCACGACGACTCGAGTGTGTCTTTCGCCTGGAGTACACCAGCACACACTCGTGACTAATTCCAAGATGCGTTTCAAGATGTGTTTGACTACATATATATGTGTATGTTCTCTACCTCAAACCTCTCGCGCGAGTTCTGTAGCTCCCGCTCGAGAAACTCATTTCCGGCGGGCCTAATAACTTCAAGATGTTACTGTGCTGTTTGGTGTTGAACTCCTTTTTTTCCCCAAACCATCATAGGTAGAGAAATACTCCGCAGAAATACTTCTACCTTCTTCATAACATTTTTGCTTATTCTTGGAATATAACTATGCCACATATAACAATTAATTAAGCAACGAATAATTAACAATTTCCCTGGATTAAAATAGTCTCGACTTTAATATTATAAACAATAGACACATAACGTTCATCTTTAATCCTCTTTGATCTAGGATAATATTTGAAAAATACAAATTTGAGTATATTATTATAAATATTTATTTTTTAAAAACATCAAAAATACATCGAATAATGATTTTATTTCTTGTATGTAGTTTATGTTTTGTATAAAATATAATTATTCCTTAATAAAGAATTAATATATTGTTTGAGTTTAAAATTATAATATTTATACAAACTTTTTCTATATATATTTTTTTTTACCTTTTTTGGTACAATAAATGTGCAATTGTGAACGCACCAGGGAAATAAATTCATCGAGAGTTAAATGTCGTACAAGTTTCGTATCGTAATACCCAAGTTTAGTTGTAAGCCAAGAGTTGGGGTAATTGAGCACTGATATCGTGTAGAGAGGAGACGAGGGAGAGAATTTGTGGAAAGGATTTGAAGGAAGTCTTTTCTGGGCATAGAGAATAAGCCTGATAGAATGAGGAGAGAGGAAACGATACAGAGAAAAGAAGGATAGGAGAAAGAGAGAGAGAGAGAGAGAGAGAGCGAGCCTCTTCTCTATGTGTGTATGTGTGTGGTATCCGAATGGCCCGGATTCACCAAGTCACTCTATACACAAGGGTAGGAAAGGTTTGTTGAGAGAATGCTACGTTCGTGCAAGAGGGTTCCTCACTCTGTATTAAAGGGTTGCCACGGCCGAAGAGGCTATGTCTCATGCATAGCAATAAGCCGTCGTTGAAGATCGTCTGCGTTCTCGTTGTCTTGCCTCCTTCTCGTCGTTGTCGGTGTACCGGGGCAAACGGGGTCCCGTGTGTCGCCAACTTTACCTCGGCTTATTAGGGCCACAGCATCGCTCTAGCCAGTTTCCCCCCTCACCCTTTTCCTTTGGTAATTAACATTGCAGAGAAGCGAAACTCTCGACTCTCTTCTCCTTCCATCTCCTCGTCGTTGGATCTTCTTAAGCCTTTCTGAGTCTATTTAAGTGTTTACACTGATGAATTTCTAAACATAAATGGATATATACGTGCGCCTACTTTGACTTCGATAAAGTCGACATGGGATAAGTTCACGAAAGTTTCAACAAGTCTCCAATCGTTTGATGATTCGTTACAATATTGAGAGAGAAAAAAAAATCATCCCAAATTCATTATTTCCTTCTTTTTTTTCGTTTGTCTTCAGGTGATCCTCATGCCACACAGTCACACAGATCCAGGATGGCTCAAAACTTTCGAGCAATATTTTCACAGTTCAACTAGGGGAATACTCAACAACATGGTCACGAAGCTTCAGCAATGGCCGAACATGACATTCATTTGGAGCGAAGTTTCGTTCCTGTCGTTGTGGTGGGAAAGGTAAGAATTTGTCACTTCGATCGTTATGAATTTATTAATTAATTATTCCGAAATCAATATTCAATGAGCGTAACTCGAAAATTGGAGGAATCACTTCGCGTACGAAATATCCAATGAATTTGTCCGAGCAATGATCTTAACCGCTATAATTCATATTGACAATATTTGACCCGTAATCGAGCACGTTTTATACGCACGTCTGACTATTATTGACTCTGTTCACTGTCCGCCATAACGACGAACTGTCTCAAACGTTTCGACGAGCTTGTCCATTACCGCGATTTTACCAGCTCCCGGAAGTCATTTCAGTACGTTTAACAGACAAACTCTTTCGCTCTTTCCCTCTACTGAAATCTGCGCTGAAACGTTTCACGCGTCTGACTATTATTGACCTCATTCACTGTCCTCGGCCTTTGAATCGCGAGCGCGCACGCCATTTTTATGAAAAATGAGTCAAACGAGATATTTCACGCTCATGACTTATTGAACGTCTGAAAATATGATAAAATCCCAGCTACATGCGCGCACATATATCCTTGAATATATATATATACACAGGAAGTGTGTGATATTCCGAGGGCCCTCAGGCTGAAAAAATTTTTATCGCGAACAAAATACTCCCGTTCGCACGTTCTTGCGCCCCGAGCTAGCGTGGCCAAGTTGCACCCCTTGTATCTCTCTCGTCTCGCTGTCCCCCCGAGGGCAGGATCATAGTGAAAAGCGGAGCACGAGGATAACAAACAGAAGAGGGGGAAAAAAAAGAAGAAGAAGCAGCAGGTCGGTGGCAAACGGCTTAAACGGAAGTGGCGATGAGGGAAACGGGGCACGCGGGAGATGAGAAGCAGCGCGAACGATCTCTTTCGCCCGTCGCTTCGATCGTGAATATATCGCGGAAGGGATTGTCGTAAAAAGAACCATTAAGGGCGCTGCTGGGCAAAGTACAAACGCCTGGATTGCCGCAGAAGCACCGACCGAGATAGTCGACTATATATTTTCTATGCATACGTGTATAAAGGAATATATTGTGCTTTGAAGTATCCCCAATATTTTTCAACTCTCCGTGGCATCGGTTACGATAAACGTGCACTTATATAATGCATACAAGTTTATAGGGACAACAAGTGTGGGCAGACCTGAGGCCATCCGAAACAAGTTGATGAGTTATAGCGACTGAAAAAACATTTTTTTTTTTTTTTTTCAATTATTTTACAGACGTCGAACTTGAAAATTATATCGTGATATGAATTTTTCGAACTTATCGAACGTTCGCATAATTTTTATCATTGAAAATATTCAACTGATACTGTTAACTGGCATCGATGCGCTCGTACGTTTTATCTTTTATACCGTTTTTATATCGTGTACATATATCGTAAAATAACGTTTTTTTTTTTTTTTAACTTTCGAAAATAGAAGCGGTTATCGTTTACGATCGATAATGAATTACTACGATCGCTCGGATAAAAGTTTTATGCGTACTGAATAATTTTTATGAATAGAAAAAAATTGACATTATAAAAATGGAGATAAGCGGACGAAACAATTTGAAATATTGTTCGGAAAATTTGCGGTTTTAACCCCTTAACGACCACGCCTCTTTCTGAATGGGTCGAAAATATTTCCTTCTGGTAATATGGCTAAAAAATGATTGAATATTAATGTTCAGCTTTAGTGTTTTGATGATAAAGGTCTAGAATGTAGTATTTATGGCCAATGTAACAAATTTGCTACTAATTTTTTTTACACGTAGCCAATTTGCTACGATGGCAGTTAAAGAGTTAAAAAATTATCGAATCTTTTTATCTCAACAATTAATTTTATTTTATTAAATAAATATTTCCGAATATGAAAAAGTTGACATACTGAAGGAACAAAAAGTTGAGATCTTCGAGAGTCGTCGACCCGTCGATTTGGCTTGATGTGCATCGGTATAAAAATGCAGTGGATGCGCGAGCGTGTATATTTTTCTCGACGAGAACGGCAGCAGCTCGTGAGTTTTAGGAAGTGAGAGAACGCAGTAGCGAAAGAAATAAAAGAAGGAAGGTAAAAATAGGAAAAAAAAGAGGGAAAGAGAGAGAAACAGAGAGAGGAAAGAGAAACGAGACGAATAGAAAAAGCGACAACGGAGAAGACCGGAAAAGCTCTTACCGACTACGGGAAACAAAAGAGTTGCCGAGTGCGGTGGAAAAAAAAAGAAGTGTAGCGCGCAGGATGCACTTCTCGACGGTTCGTGTGCTTGGCATTTGCTCTGCACTATCTCGATTCTTTATCATATACATCAGTCCTTTCTCTTTACTTTTCCTCTACATGTTTCCTTCCCTCTCTCATCGTCTTTCCTCATCTCACTCCCCATTTCACTCCCTTTCTCCAATTTCTTTCTCTTTATCATTGTCGCAGGCTTACGGCACTCATTATCCTTAAGGGAGCACGAGAGGTAAAATAAAAAGAACGTAACGCTTGTTACAGCGCTCATCCGACCAAGAAAATGGTCGTCAAGAGGCTCGTCAAAGAGGGTCGTCTTGAGATGACTACCGGCGGTTGGGTGATGACCGACGAGGCCAGCTCCCACGTCTACGCGATGCTCGATCAGCTAATAGAAGGTGAGTCTCGTCATAAATATTGATATATGTTTTTTTTTCCTTCATTTTTCCATCAACGATATTGATAACGCTTATTAAACACGAAAGTGTGTATGATAAGCCGCGGGAGACATAAATCGATACTTTTTTTTTTTATTCGCGTCTATTACAAGACGCTGACACTCGATATTTATGTCAATAAATTGTTGATATATCTGCGTGCAACTTTTGTTTTTTATAAAGATTTATATACACGCGGTTATATAACGCGTTACGAAAAACATTGACGTCGAAGAGACGAAAGCAAAAAAGTAAAAAAAAAAAAAAAAGAATTACGAAAAAGTTGTACAATCGATCACTATAACCGAGCGTTTCAGGACGATAAAAATTCGCTGCGAAATACTCGAATGATCGAACGGTGTTTACTCCGTCGTTCTCGTCAACCGAACTACGCGAACGTTTTTTTTTTTTTTTTTTTTTTTTTTCGTTGGGCTAAAACTCTTGAATAAATGTGTGTGCGCACGTGTGTGTTTTTTCTTCTTCTTTTTCTTCTCTCTCGGATAGGGAGGAAATGAAGGAAAACCTGAAGGAGATCGAGAAGACTGGAACGTTGATGTGTGTATATATATATAGAGAGAGAGAGAGAGAATTCGGTATGACTTCGCGTACGCGAGAGTTTGCGTTTCGAGATGAAAGAAAAATACAGGAATGGAGAAACCGAATCGAGGGGCAAGGAAAATATACGAAACGGATGTGACAGATATGGAGAAAGGGAAGATGGAGGGAGGACTAGTTTTACTTCCGTCATATTTCAGTGGGAAGTGAATTGCCAGTCGTCCTTTCACACGACAGTTCTTTGGCTTCTTTCTCGTCGTCTTCTTCTTCTTCTTCTTCTTCTTCTTCTTCTTCTTTCGTAAATATGAATGAATCACCCGATTCTCTGCTTTTTTGGCAAGCTGAGAACTTACAATATAACATCTACGAAATTGTAAATTCTTACCGTTGTAGTTAAGCCGCTGACGATGGCACTCTCGATCGGCGTGGAAACGAGAATAATCCTAAGAAGATTCGCCGATATAAAGTTTGTTGGTGCAAATCTTTCCTTATATTCTATCTGATGCACTATTGCACACGTGGATGCAATATCTGAGCGATTTTCACTCGAATAGGCGCATGAGCCACTCTCCAACTCGGCGTCGTCCCTTTTTTTTCTTCGTATTTTTTAGTGAATACAAATTTAACGATCGATTGAAGACCGAATCTCCTTTTTGGTCTCTCATCTCCCCCAAAACTCTCTCCCTCCTCGATTCACTTGAGACTCTCTTGAACTGAGGTATCATATCCATATTTCGGTTACTTCGGTACATACGAAGATTCTGCAAAATATGTAGACCCGGAGAAAGAGCCTGCAGTGATCCTCGGACGCAAAGAGCCACTCGAGCATGTTGGATTGGCACTTTTTCCGTTCGTTCTTTTTTTCTTGGCTCATTCTGGTACTTATCGATCGGTAATTAATGAGCGTGCAAAAACAATTCTCTTCAACACTTCGATCAATGTTAATAATCGCAATGATAATTTTTCTTTATATAAAATGTCCAAAATATTGGAATCTTAATAATTTTTTTAAACATCGTAAAATATCGAAAAATAATAATTGTACCCGAAATTAACCAGCACATTTTTTTTATTGTAAAAAAGCGTAAAAAAAACTATTCAATGTAAATAATTTCGCGCACAAAAATGTCGTTATTTTAAAATTTTTCATAATGAAAATTTGCAGATAATACTTTTCGAAAATGAAATCTTATAAGACTAAAAAAAAAAAGTCTCTGCAAGTGCATTTTATGAAAAATATTAATTTTAACCTTTGAAAAGGGTTAGCTTTGAAAAAATTTAATTTCATAAAGTGATACGC
>JABMBV010041845.1:0-14671 GCA_018906735.1 Mesochorus sp. PSUC_FEM 10030011
TTCTGTAATTTTTTTTTTTTTTTTTTTTTCAAATTATTTCAATTTATAAATATCGATTTTATCTTGTGGCCTACGACATTAAAATACTCGCAAGTATGTCATTGCAATTTATAAATCGAATTTTTGAAAATTTTCTGGAAACTGCGTGGGTATAATTGCGTGAACTACACTGAGAGAAATTGCGATGGTATTTACTACTATTTTGGTATGGTAAAACATCTATTGTAGAATAAAATATATTATTCTGTCATGATAATCAAAATATGGTTAATGTAACTATAATGAAATCGTTTGTGAAAACAAAATTTCTTCACGAAATATATAATATTGTTGAAATATGGTTAAAAATACCATACATTTCTCTCAGTGTAAAGTTTTTTTTTTTTAATATTATTTAAAAGCTATTTAGCTTCAAAGGTTGTAAAATTTGTGTAGTTTTCTAAAATCAACTATGTCATAAATTATTCAATATATTGATATAATTATTAAAATATTGTTTAAACATTACTTTGCTTCAAAGGTTGTAAGTATTTTCAAAGGTTAACTATGACCTCGCAGTAAATAATTACAAGTAGTAGTACTTTTGATGCAATATTTTTCAAGCGATCGAGATAAAAAGAAAAAGTTTGTATTCAAAGTTGTGAAAAAAAAAAAAAAAAAAACTGTTAACAATACAAGTTGCAGCGAGGAAAGACGTCGTCTCGAGCTTATTTTTCATCTACGAAACCGCCGAGTGGATGGAGAAAAAAGAAATGAAAACGTGAATACGTATCCCTCTTCCGCCTTTGCTTTCGTGCGATATACATCACTTCCATTGGCAGAGAGTGCTACTTAGAGAAATCAACGGAGAGCTCTGTTTTACTTATGTGTTAAATATAGAGACAAGCGGAAAGAAGATGATGGAGTAGCATGTTTATGAAAAGGAAAAGGCGCGGAGAAAGAAAAAAAGCGTTCTCGTAGCCCGAAGCTCTCGAAAGTTTAACTCACGCGCGTCTAGATAGTGCGGAGCCAATGCCGAGACGACGGTGACGACGGTGAGCACGCTTCTCCGCCCGTCAACCTCGTCATCAGAAGAGCTTTTCTTGTTCTTGATGCGCGTTGGACAATGGCGAGAAAACACTCGTCACCCCTTGCGTCTTGTCACTCTCTGTCTTGAAAGCTTGGAAGTCTCTCACTAACATTCATACATATATATATATCTATATATACGTATAAATGTGAGGGGGGGGGGTATATAATATGCCTACTCCACTCACCCTGTCGCCTTATTCTCAACTGAGCTCGGGAGGAAAGCGTAATAGCGAGCACAAGCACCGTCGTCGAGTCTTCTCAATGTTTTCCTTCTCCTTCGTCATTTTTTTCTTCTCATTTCTTTTTTCATGCAGATAAAAAAGAAGCGGACAAAAGTAGCATGAGAGCGTGGTGACAGAAGAAGTAAACCAGCACGTGATTCAAAGTTTTTTTCTCCCTCGTTCACCTTCGAGGCAAAAAGGTGTGCGAAACACAGCGAGCGCAATGCTTCAATGTGGATACTGAGATATGGATGTGCTCTCTGGTTGTTGGGGAGAATATCAACCCTTTAAAAGTACAGTACACAAGCCCTGTCGTATTGCTAGCAAAGTATGTGTGTATAACTGTATACGGAAAAGCAGCCCACGTGAAACGCCTTCCAGAGATTCAAGACATGAGCGATCTCAATGCAAAGAAGTGCCTTTATCTCACGTAGAGCCGAGAGCTTTTTGTATATACATACATACATGTATATATATATATATGTGTTTATTTGATTATATGCGTGTGTATTTATGTCCTCTTTAGCGACGATTATATACGAGAAAGAAAGCCGAGATGTGGAAAAGACCGAAAAAAGAAAAACAAAATTGTAAAAGAGTACACGAGACGCGGCCGGGTGTCAAGTAATTTGTGCTAACAAATCGTGTCGCCCTCTTTGTACCCGACAAGTGTCCCAACATTTTTTTTTGCTTCCGTCATTATATAGGGATTTATCTTTTTTTTTCTCGTGTCACAAAATAAATTACCTACGTTACATCAAAGTATAAAGACGTTACACACTCATCTAAGTCTCAATTTCAATTACAAAGCATCATGCTGATTCAAAGTGATGCGATTGCGGAACTCGCGCACACGCAGCTGTATAATGGAAGTACCAGGGAAAGTAAATACTAATTTACTCGTTGCTTATGTGAAATCGAGGCAGCACAGTTTTCTCGTACATGCGAAAATCTCTTACTAGTTGTTGAACACTAACAATTCACAAACTCCTATGCATTATACAAATATAAGTACCTACCTGACCATAGTCTATTTGAATATTTTGCATCTCGATAAAGGGGCGAAACCTGCATTAAATACGACACACGCAGTTTAATACGATGGTGTATAATGTATGTACTTACACATAATTGTGTGTGTTTGTGTGTGTGTGTGTGTGTGTACAGCGAATCGAGGACCGGAAGACCGTGTCCACTGGACCAAGTATCCTTGATGGAAGCATCCACTTTTCCAGAGGAAACGGCCACTGTCCGATGAACTGTCTGCTTTCATAGCATATAGCTGAGGTATTTGAGGTTCTGGTCTCATGAAACAAGCGTGCGAGATTCGATCTAATGAGTAAAGGAATCTCTAGAGAGAGAGCGAGAGAGAATGAGAGGGAACGCGATATTGTTGTACGCGATCGGAAGAAAAAAAGTAGGCCCACGATGAGAGTGTTATGTATTTGACAAAGGCGGCGATGTACGAGAGCAATAGCCCTATATATATGATAAACTTGTGTGAGAAACTGCGTCGGGTGAGTGCGTAGAGAGGGAAAAGAGAGAGAGAGAGAGAGCGAGAGAAAGAGAGGAAGGTGTGCGTCCTGTTGCGCTTAAGAGGGCGAACACGGAACGATATACCTGTGCGACTGTCCGTTCTTTATCCGGATGTCCGTTGTTTTGTTACAATCACGCATGTTAAAGTACGAGAGAGAGAGAGAGAGAGAGAGTGGCGCCATGAGGCCACCTATAATGCGGTTTTGTAGGCAAAAAGAGAGAACACCATCGATATACCATCTCCACGTTATAAATACACGCGGAATATCGGAGGTGATGGGTTATAGATGACCGATCCAGGATATGAAACTGGGCGAGTCTTTCTCGGACACCAAGAGCCTCGAAGAGGTGCGGAAACGTATTCCAACTACACCGATATATTCGTAACTAATGACGATCCTTCAGCCATTCACTTTTTGCGAAGATGTCCACAATTTTTTTTTCGCCAGTTAAACAAACTTACAATTATTCTTACACATTTTGTACTTCTATACCTGCACTAAGTACGACAATTCTTTGAAGATACTTGTGTTTTTTTATTTTTTTTTTTAAATTAAACAAATGCATCCTTCAAGATTAAGGAACAAAGAAAACAAAACATTCTTTTAATACTTGAGTTACAAGTTTTCCGTACTTAATATTCGATAGAGTGGACACTTGGGGCTTCTGTTATATAATGAAAAATAATGAGAAATTTATGTGCATGCGTGTATGTATGAATATGTATGCTATCGGGAATGAACGGAAAACGTTGCTACATGAATATTGTGACTCTCTAGACTCGCTGTGGCTCTGAATTTCCTCACGAGACAATTTAAATCGATCGTTTTTCCCTGCTCTTCTGTTCTCTTCGTCATCGTCCAGCACGTGAACAATTTCTATAGCGCGAGAACATTGAACAATCTAGAAAGCATATATAGACGCTGTGCACGATACTTACACCAACTGTAAACTGACATCCCTCTCCACGACTTGACAGTTTTAGAATCAATATAAGCGAGTAATATCGCGCGAGACTAAGACAGCGCTCGTACAAAGATAAAAGAACATTTTTGGATTCGGTTTCTTATATTTTTGACATATTGATTAACACAAGATTTTATATTTCCATGCCATGAAAAGACATTTTGGCTTTTTTTGACATTTCCCACTAGACGCGATGGGAATAAAACAATTTTTTACATTTCTCATACGAACTTTCTACCCCATTCGTCGAGCGATGGAAATTGTTGTTTTCATTTTTTTTTTTTCAATTACAAATGTAATATTCGTCAAGTTATATATATATATCGTTACGAACAATGTTTCATCTTATACGTTACAGTGTTATAAAGTAACGCCAATAACTGTGGAAAGAGGACTGACGCGTATACTACAGAATGTGCTTACTGTATTTTATGCAAGCGAGTATTGTATATATCGACACTTTTCTCGTTCTCTTACACTATCTTCTTCATATATATATTTATACGTATATGCGTTTGATCCGTCTCATGAGAGAGTATCTCGTTCACCCGGTAAGCTCATGGAACGTGTCGAGTTGTAAACTAGCTAGGACAAACTTGAAGTTGTAAAGAACGAGTCATAATGTACAACGAGACAACGATGACGACTAGCCTCCACACAGGACATAACGATCCAAGTATAGCGAGCTTGGCTCTGTGCGCCGTTATAAAAATATTTTTATCGCACGTTCGGTAATGGCACAAAAAAAAAGAAAAACAAACAAAAACTTCCGCGGACGCAAGAGAAAAAAGAGATTTGGCTGAGAAACGAACGATTGTTCTCCAACAATTTATACACGACAGATACGAGCTATTATATGCGAAGTAGTCTGCGAACTCCTTGTGTGATGTAATATCCCGGCGCTTCTTCACAACGCGACAAAATGGTTGGGGGTGGAAAAGGAGCTTCTCTTATCACACCTCTGCCAACAATTTTTTTCACATTTCGAGGGACAATATTTGCGAAACAAAAAAATATGGATGACGCGTAGAACTCGGGATAGAATATACAAACATAAATCAAATAAATAAAATTTTTGATACGGAAAACTTTTGAAAAAAAAATTTTTTTAAGAAATTGAATAAACAAAAGGGTTATTCGGATAATCGAGAAATTGGGAAAAGGGTTATTTAAGGTAACAGTCTACTTTAAAATTTTGGAAAAAACGATTTTTTAAATATTTTTCATCTCCTTAGACCTTTTTAGACCTGTTTTTTTTTCATATTATTGACAAATCTCCGTATTTACTGAAACGATTTTAATTTATCTTGATTCATTTTGTTTATTAACATTAAAAATAAAAATACAACATTTAAGCAACAAAAAAGGTAGTTAAAAAATAAATAACTTTACCCAATATTATTTCAGACCGTCGCCATGTGCTTTCGTTTGATTTTCGATTGATTGTGGTAAATGGGCATGTAAAAAACCTTCCTTTTTAAAATACTTTTTTTATTTTTTTGCCTCAAACATGTCAATCCCGAGTTTAACTGTTGATAATGGAACAAGACATTTTTACAGACTCGACTTTGATATGACGACTTCGTTTATTCAAACAATAAAAATAAAGAATATCAATATTGTTTCGTATTTTCGAAGGGTGAAAAAATATTGTGAAAAAAGTTTTATATCTAACGAAGGAGCTGAGAAAAGAAAATCTTAATAGAAATATGATTCTTTCGCCTTCTAAGCTAGATTAGTACCTTAAACGAATGTTAGTTCACTCGATAAGATGGAGTTTAGAAATTCATTATCTACTTACATTAAAAAATCAATACTCATTTTTCAAGTCAGAAAGTTCATACATGCATATTTAACGCCTCTGCGGGATTAAATCACCAATATCGGTAATACCACGAGGGAAAATCTCAAAAAACATGTTCATCGCAAAAACTAAAAAAAAAAAAGCTATCATATAGAAGCTCACAATAGCTCACGCACACCCATGATGATATCGTCCGCGTCCGCCGACGCAATTGTGAAATGTACACACAAGAGGCACGTTCGAGGGCGCGAACTTGTTTCAGCGCACGCATATGCAAGAAGCATTCGCACGCACGCGAGCCTATCGGCGTGTGCCGCAACAAGTTTTCACGCAAAGCGTGTGCGACAATGACGCTTATACACGACCGAGTTATTATTATGCGCGATACCAATATGCCAGACTGTCAACTACCGTGGTTTACTAGCCCAAACCACATTGTGTATGCAGCAATTATAGTGTAAAGCCAATTGAATCATCGTGGGTGTGTATACTTTGTGGTGCACACATGAGAATGACGAAATACCCTTTGAATAAGGTGTCCTCAAACATAGTACTAGAGCAAATGGTTACAGTCGTATATTCCAATTGTGCAGGATCTATCTTGCGCATTTTTAAACTTTTGTTGTTTTCCACACAATACAACGTAACAATCTACTACAATTGTTCATAAACTCATTTTTTTCAATCTCATTTATTTTTTATATTTTAGCTATAGCTTTAGAACTACTAAAAAATTTTCTTTATTAAATTTGTGCAATTAAAGTTTTTCTTTTTTTTTTTTTTTTTTTTTAATTATTATCAAGTAGTTTGATTATCTGCAGAATGATGTGAGAAAGTAAAAATCCGTTTAATAACCGGAAATATAAGTAATGAAGAATTGTGATGAAACTGAGAGAGTAATATTTTTTTTGTTGTAAAAGACCCCGTGATGTCTCGGTCTTTGGTCAGTATCCACGAACAAATGTCTTAGCCTCGATTGAGCAAAAACCAATGGAACTTGGTGAGACAACTAGCTACGAAGTGAAGACAAATCGTCTCTAGCTTTCTTTAATTCTCATTTAACGGGATGTATATATAGGAAGAAGGGGCAAAAGATCAGAGCATTAAGGCTGTAGATCGTAGGCTGCAAAGCGCTCTGGTGAATGAGAACGAGATCGTTGTTGTTTCTATATACGACGTGTATAGTAGCGAGGGCAGCATCAACGCGCACCAAGCACTAGGTAGGGGTAACTTAAGACGGGTCTAAGTGAGTCTTCCGGCCGACGAGCAATGATAGCCCTGAGAACTGACCCGATCCCCGGATATGTGTTATGCGCACTTTACTCGCCCGCGTACATATATATATATATATACTGTCAGTGGTCTATACTGCACACTTGGGCGCTTCAAGCAATGAGCTAATACTTGCTTACACGGCACTCCAATACACTTGCACACTTGTGATGTCACAACATCGTCAGTTCGTCACTGTGTCGTATTCAACGTTACCGATCTATTAACCACGGTGAACACGAGTTTACTATTCTCGATGAAATAACACGATGAAAACTGAAAAAAGTTTAAGGCAGACCTATCGCAGCAGCTTATCAAAAGACATCATATTATTTTTAAGATTGAAAATAAGCCTATTATACATTCAATGTAAATATTCTTTTATTATAGCGTATAACGAAAGTCACCAATTTTTTAAACGTGTGTCATGGTCATTAAATATTTTTTTAATATCTAGTTTTTTCAATATCGATCTAATTTTATTCATATAAGCATTAGTATATCGAATAATTACTTAAAAAAATCAAAAAATTTTATTGTGATTATCTGATAATCGTTATTTTTGTTTTGGTTAAAAATAATCCTTATGATTTTTTTAACATTACATTTTTTTTTATTTGTATCAAAGACATAAATAAAATGTTTTTTTTCTATGTCGGAGCGAAATCTCCATAAGCCGTGTACTAAATTTCAAAATTTCAATATTTATTTATTGTTATAAATAACCGATAATTGGCTTTAAAAATTTGCACGTGTTACCATGTACACTTCAATTGTTTGATAAAAAAAATATTAAATTTATCTCTAATAATTAGGTTCACGAAAGAAATACCTTAATGTAATAATAGATACATAATTGATTCGTTTTTATTTGGACTTTATCGAGATATCTAAGTTAAAGATTAATTTAGATAATTACGTGAATGCTCTATCATATGAATACTGCGTGAATGATTTTTCTTCCGGAGTTGATAATGTCGATTGATAAGACCATACAATTTTTGGAGTGAGATTATAGTTATGTCAGTTCAATCTATGTCTGTAATTTAATTATTCAGAAGCAACACGTTCAATCGGTGTGCGATAGTCTGCAGACGATATAATGATTGCGCGCTGTGTGAATGTCTCACTTTCTCCCCCTCCACTTATTACACACTAGTCTGTCTCTTCTCTTTGCCCATGTCCACGTTTACTAATAGGAGACGTGGTCCACTAACCACGTCCCAGAGAAAGTATTGTCCCGTTTGTGGTATTCCCATGAAAATCCGTACAGAGACAGTGTCAACACTTGGCCGATCCTCCAGATCGCTCGGCTGTATCGCCTTCCGTAGCTTTGTTAGCAAGTTCCGGATCTGAGACCCCGGCAACGTGTGGCTCTCCTGTATGTATACCAAGGGTGCCACCTTCGAATTACTTGCCCGCCTCTCTATTTGTTTTTATGTACTTTTCATCCTCTTATTCTATACTATCAACATTATCTCATTAACAAACGTAATATCTTTAATCGTTTATCACTTACGTACTTATATGCAAAAAAAAAAACATAAATCGTAAAAACGAACCGAGATAAAATATAACTTTTCTTTTCACGCTGCGCATGTTCAACAAGTGCAATTAATGTTTCAATGCCTCTATTTTACATATAGTTTTAACAAGAAAAATATTAGTAAAAACTGCGTGATGCAAAATGAAAAAAATAAAAATAAAAAAAAAGTGCATAGGCATTTTTTTTTCTTCTCCCACATCAAGCATAGCATGTTGACTGCGTTCGACGCAGTCGGCAACGACGCGTAAGGCCGCGCAGTTTGTTTGCATACTCGCATCGCTATGATATATCCTACGACGAAAGGTGGCTCGCGATGCGTGAGAGGGTGAACGAGTAGATACGTCGCACACGAGGCTGGATTGCAATGTGCGCACGGTGAGCGTTGTACATAGTAAGGGTGGAGGCGGTTGTGTAGCTTGCTACTGATGCTACGGGCTTCTGACTGTGCTGGGCCACTTGAGAGAGCTCGCCGTTTCCCTTATTCCTTCAATCAACGTCAGCTGGGGAGGCGAGTCTAGTGTGTACACTGGGCAAATACTCGCGTGCTCCGTATTAGAGCAGCATAGAGACCAATGACTACACATATACGGATTTCTATGTGTACATATATATATATATATTCAATGATAGCCACATATCTATGTGTATACATTTATACACGAGAAAGATATACGTAGCTGCGGTGAAATGATGGTGGAGAATTATTGTAATAGTGGAAGTTGGCTAGACGCTTTCTCTCTCACTCACGCTTTCATTCTGACCCTATAACGAGAGTCATCGTATATCGATTCTTTGCTCATCTAACAAAACGTCAGTTAAATGAAAACTTGGTTGGTATCGCTTGCACCGTTCAACTGTAATCTTTCGCGGACTTGTGAAATTCATAAAATCGCGGGGTCTATGGATGACGATGATGATGATGAGTTTAATGATGATAATAAAGACAGAGTATAATAACATATGGTTTTTCATCTGGTTATATCGAGTCTTTAATGAGACCAGTAACTTTCCTTAATCTAGCTTTTTAAATGATTGAGTCGACATTGTTGATGTTATCGTTCTAAGAACTTTATATCTACGTGATAATTGTATAGATATATATATTGTAAAAGAGACGAGAAGTACGATCCCGTTTTAAAATAGGAAGGAAGAGGACCGGATACCGGTGCGTTACCCATGCATCATAGGTCGTCCAAACGAGCTGTTTAGACGACTTCAAGTTAACCCAAATTGACTCAATTAGATTAACCGCGTCGAGGCTCATCCGACACTTGGGAACCGACCCCGGGTATACTCCGCATGTACATTACACTACAGAAGCATCGAGCCTCTAGCACCCAGCTACGAGTGTCAACCACAAATATATATGTGTATATTTATATATTACTGAGAATATGCATACATATATTTTTACGAGCTGAGAACATACGCATATACTCTACTTTTGTTTCTCATGCAAATTGTCGTCATATTATGGCATTAGGTACACATATATTTTACTGCAGCACATCACGATTCGCTCTTGTTTCTCTTGTGCTCATTCAATAAACCTTCTTCTCGCTCCACGAGCGGCTCCCGCGAAAGTCTCACGCGCCTTTTTTTTTCTTTATTCATCTTGCGCATCATCGCTATCTCCGTGAATTTTACCCAGAGATGTATGAGAACTGTACCACGCGTATATTAAGCTCTCGCTCTTGGGAAATTAAGCACGCGGCGGCGCCTCGTATGCGTATTCGCGATTCATTTCTCTTTCTCATACGCTTAATGTGCATCAAGTATATTCCGGTCTCACGTTCCTCAGCGTTTTTTGAGTTATCCGCACGATTAATCACCGTGACGAAACCCTTGAACCTGGATTCTCGAGCGTCCGACGAATGACTTTTTTACGATCTTGTCAGATCCAAATAAATTTAAATTAATTTATCGTTCATATTTTTCATCAACGTACGAGTACTGTAGCGTATCTACGACCAAGAGTTCGATGATTAAATGACCCTCCCCTATATTGACGATAATGTTTCAACGGCTCAATTTGTCGATCGTTCATATATACCCGCTGTGTTCCTGCAACGACGACGGAAGGAAAGGGAAACGGTGCGGGGTATTTAGGGCTGCGGAGACGTAAAAGCTGAAACGAGAGGGCTATGAAACTTACGCAAAGCAACACTGGAGAATATCGGTGAGGGTGTCGAGATTGGAGTGTCCGCTTCTTGGATGACTGTTACTATCCGGAGTACGAGTGCCGGGCACGTTTCAGGCCCTCTTTTCCCTTCCTCTCTCGACATCATCCTCTTCCTCTTCTCCTCTGTGCGCACATTACTCTGTCTTATTCGTTCATTTTTCTCACTATATCTGTCTCTCTCTCTTTGACTGGATCTCCGGTACGTGCGTCATTCCCGTTATAGAAGAGGGCCCAGCATCAAAGCGGGGGTGTTGGGATTGGAGTGTCCGCTTCTTGGATGACCGGGAGTCCCAACGATCGTATTATAAAGCAGTGCACGAGAGTCCTCTCTTCTCTGTACCTCTCATCTCGTCCCTAACACACAACGACGCACACACATTTGCTGTATATCTCTACTTACACTCATCTCTCATTCTGACCGCATGATGACCGCACGACTCATCTTCCACCTCTCTCTCTCTCTCTCTCTTTCTCTCTCTCTCTCTCTCTCTCA
The DNA here is from genome assembly GCA_018906735.1 of Mesochorus sp. PSUC_FEM 10030011. Classification (NCBI taxonomy): domain Eukaryota; kingdom Metazoa; phylum Arthropoda; class Insecta; order Hymenoptera; family Ichneumonidae; genus Mesochorus; species Mesochorus sp. PSUC_FEM 10030011. Next base: position 11,092 of record JABMBV010041845.1, read on the forward strand.
GCTATCTACTGTCTGTTCTCGCACGTTGTAAGTGTACGTATATATATTTATATAGATACTAGTAGTACAACAGTTGAGGTAGTGTACATCGGTATACGGATCGTCGGAAGTCACCTTCCTCATTATCATACCAACCGACCAACTCGTTCACTCGGGCATAGCCTTCATCCTGTGCCCTAGTCACTTACGGCCATATATATGTATTCGTAGGTGGTCAACCCAAGTGTTAACTTGTCGACAAGGCCGCGACCGAGTTGAACATGGCAGGGTGCGTTGCTTTCGTGCGAGAACCCCTGACATGGGGGACAAGACGCAAGTCCATTACACTCAATCACTGCATGATTGGCTCAAACGATCGGACCACCGCTTGCCGCTTGCGTCGTCAATGCGACCCGAGGTTTCGTCGTCGTCGTCGTCGTCGTCGTCGTCGTCACGTCGTCTCCGTCATCGTTTGCCTTGGTTATATACACCATAATAAATTATATATATACCATTGCGCTAGCACTTAAATTTCAACTTTTCCTTATATCATCCCTACGAACTTCGGGATATACTACAATATTCTAAATTTATCGTGAAAAAAGAAGCAAATGAAACTTTTTAGAATTATTTCACAGTTTGCATTATGCTGAAGTAATTTTATCAATATAGATATTAGCGGAACGATCGAAAGAAAATTTCATTATACAGACGACATTAAAAGTCTCGCAATTATGTTCCAACGACTGAATGGAGAACTGGGTCCTTTACAGTTAGTAATTTTTGTGTCTGTGAGTGTTTTTTTTTTCATCACTGGATCGTAAGCTAACCTATAGAGAGATCGTTGCAGTCATAACTGCAGAAAAGAGCCAGGGACAGCACAGAATCAGAGACGAGTGTAACTCGCGTATTCCGCAACTTTGGCAATTGAATATAATTAAGTAATCCCAGAGGCGCCTGACTGGTGCAATGTATATGTATATATATATATATATGTTTCCATGTGCATTATCAAGATATCGTACTAAAAAATCTAGGACTCTCCGCTGTTACTCGAGAATCACAGCTTGGCCAGTTGCCACGAAGAATCTAGCTTGCTTCCCATACGAGCACACAAATGCAACTATACCTAGCCCAATGATAATATCGTCGTAATATTACCGGTTGCCAATATGCTTGCTTCGCTCTTCATCTACATAACTGCCTGCAAGAATAAGAGAGCTTCGGACCAATGAAAGAGTTTTTTTTTTCTGCGAAATTCATGGCATTAATACCATAGTAAAGCACATCTTGTATATAAATGCATATATGTATACTTCTTATTCGTGCTGTTGAGATTTAAGACACATGTTTACTCGCGATCAGTGATCTGTTGATAATACCTCGTCAATGACTTTGTATATTTCGCAATAAATAAAAATAAGTTATCAACGATAAATTTCAATAGTAATACTGTTCACGTAAAAAGTTGATTTTTCTTCTTTGCACTATAAGAAGCTAAGAAATATAACGCATTTGTAGCTGAATGACTCGTGCTATACCAAAAAACCGTTGCTCCACCCAGGCACAAGGCTGGTTTTTCGGTATCGTTGGTGCGCTCGCGCACGCGACTCTTAAGACGTTAGCAGGGGCCTGAAAAGCGGCTCTAAGACGTTGAAGAAAGGGGGGAACACTCGCTGGGCCCGGATAAAGAACGTCGCACACAACAATGACCCCACGAGAAGCCGTAACGTCGGTTACGCCTCGAGACGGCAGCTGGCACGCGCGAGGTATATGCAAGAAGTCGGTAAGATGTTTGCGGGAACCCTCGTTTAGCTCTAGCTCGCCTCGGAACGCACTGGCTCTATTTCTTGCCCCCTCTTCTTTTCTCGTTTTCTTCGACTCGCTTTCCGACTCTGTTGCTTCCTGGCTATACCGATTCACCCCAGCCAAGGGAAAATTACCTCGTAAGACGCCTGCACGAGGCACATATGAGAATAACCGCGGGGATACCTGGACATTTAAACCGTCGGGGAGAAATACGCCACCCGGTGGAACCACCTGAATGCCACCAAGGGGCCCCACCCGATTTTGCAGTGTCGTAGACTCTCGGGGATATAACATTTTTGTAAAGAATTTCTTCAATTATTAAACGTTATTTGAGACAACTATAACGAATACTTTTAATAACTAAAATGAAACTTTAATTAAAAATAAAATTGAAAAATTAATCAGTTAATTAATTATTGTCAATATTATAAGCAATTTATAATTTTCTTCAATATTATCATCACTGTGATCTCAAATTGTAAAGAAAATCTTGTTTACTTATTAACATTTTTAAATATTAATTTACTATTTGATTTATTAAAGTTGAAAATATTATTAAAATATTGTTACAATGATTTAATCAATGAATGATACATGTCAAAAGTTAAGAAGATAAATATTGAAATCCTACACCATTGGGGAGCAAGAACCGTTGTTCGTACTTCCTTCCCGTCTACGGAATAAGGATGCAAGGGCGACGGTAGGATTTTTTGTACCTTTCAATATCAGACGTTAGTATTTCCCACAGTGAGAAGTCATGGGAACTCCCTTGGTATGGGGCAAGTCTCGCATCGTGAAAAATTTTCCTTCGGAGATTTGTGATGGGGTATTTTCGTCGAAGCGAGAGTTCACACCTTGTGAATTTTCTGTGCTTGAGAGTTATGTGTCAAGGCATACGTAGTTTTTATCCAGGTACTCTCCTATCTTCGTAATATATAAATACTTCCCTACGAAAATTTCAGCATCCCCTCGTTTTTCTTTCGCTTATTCACCAGACCGATCGTCGTCAAGATTCGTAAAGATCAGGGTAACCCTAAGAAAAAAGTAATGCGAACCGATGAGGGTCACACTGCGGAAGCATCGTTGAAAAGTTTTCCCACATATTGCACGAAATCTCAGAAACGAATCAGAAAGTGTTCTTACATAATCGCGTGAACCCTCTTTCTCCGACGAATGAACTTTTCAAAATGTCTCGAAGTATTGTAAATAATGAGATTGTATTTTTTTTTTTTTTTTCAAATAATCTGTCGGAAAGATTTATCAATAGCGTAAATTATTATCAAACATTAGATGAAAAGAAAAATGTATCGTTATTATTAAATTACTCAAACAAATGAGTGTTAAATGAAAACGTTACGAGAATTAAATAATCGTGGTCATTATTATATACTGTTGCATGTACACATATGTTTGTATCAAATGTAATAAAATCATTCGATATGTTGAATGATACAATATCAATATAAATTTTGCATTGAAAAAATGATACAATGATATTATAATATGATTAATACGAAAAAAAATTCTACTTTACACGATACTATACACAGAGGTCATCTCAACGTGGTTTTGTGTATTCGAAACACACGAGTATGCATATACCATGCGAGTACTGAACAAATTAAACGAGCCGTGAATTATGAAAATCGTGTCATCCATCGTGTGGGACACATACTCGAAACGCTTTATGCCTGCACGTATAGTGTAATAACATGTCCACAACAAGCGGAACGTTATACGTGTATACGCGAGCGTTTACGTGTACACATACACACACATATATATATATAAA
>JABMBV010041956.1:0-14669 GCA_018906735.1 Mesochorus sp. PSUC_FEM 10030011
AATAAAATATAAAATAAAATAATAAAATCAATAAAGCATGACGATTTTTTTTTATTCTACCCAAATACTATATCTTAGTTAGATTTGTTTGTGTTAAAAGGAATTTGCACATGCACTAACATCGATGGTCGATTCGTCGGCCCTAGGTGCGATTACGCGTTTGTTCTTTTACAACGAGGATATAGTATAAGCATTGGTCTATAACGCGAATATAGGGAGATAGCACACTCGATTGCGAAATCAATGTGCCGGAACGAGGCTAAGGACTTGACAAATCACCATGAAGCATTTCGACTGGTGTGCCAATATCATGAAAAACGATTCAACCGCGGAGAAGCACTATGAGATATCTGTTCGCGTATAATCGACGATCCGGGAATAATTTACCAACTCGAAATCGGCGCGTGATTATATCGATCGCGTTTCATCGGATATCGAGTTTTTCTAACCGTGAGAAACCCGGCTAGGCGCGGATCAAGGGTGAAAATAAACCGACGAAAAATCGTACGAATAAAAGAGAAGAAACAAACATTGGCAGCTAGAAAAAAGGTTTTAAACTTCAATTACCATTGATGTGTTTAAATGCAATTTGAAAAATAGAAAGAAAAACTTTTTTTTTAATGTTTAAACTTTTTTATTTACCCATTCTTTCGTCGTCTTTCAAAAGAAAAGAGACGAGACGTCTCTAAGGGAGAAATTTCACGACGAAGAATTTTGCAGCAACTATTTCTTTTCTGTTTTTCTTTTTCTTTTCCTATATTACCGCTCGTCTCTTGAAAACTTATCGATATTCACGACACGCTTAAACTCAATAATTTCAACTAACGAGATTGAAAAAGAAACGCGACGACGATATTACGCTTCAGCTCGAATTACGATTACAAATTTCTCACACGAATGGCGTATATACCGAACGAGCTATCGACGAAGGATATATTTTATTTAAATATGTATTATATATGTATACATATAGAATTCTCTATGCCCGAAACACCCGAGAAGCTTGAAACTGTTCTCATGCAATTTTATATTTCTTTGAGACTCGAGAAGCCACCTGCACTCGGTAAAAAGTTTTACATTAACTAACTACTCTTCGTAGTACTGAATACTGAAGAAAGGAAAAAACCATTCGTTTGATGAAAATATGATTGAATTTGTTAGCCCAATATTCTTGATACGATATTGTAAATTATTTAATATAAGAAAACGAGATACTAGTTAAGATGTTTCTGGAGTTTTGGAATCACTTACGAATCGCTTGAAATTTTATGTTTATCATGTTGGCAAAGTGTTCATTAACCGTTTTCTGAATTTTCCATTTATTCCACTAATTAATTAACCCTTTAAGATTGTTCCATCCTAATGCTAAAATCGAAAAATTGTTTTTCAGTTTTTTCTCACGTACTAAATGGTTTGCGGACTCAAGTTGATTAAGAAAAGTTGTTGCACATTGACTAAAGAACAATATACTCTAAATTCAAGGTTGTTCAAGAGCATATTGACTCGCTGTATAATTACGAAAATTGTGAAAGATTTTTCTTAAGATTTTTTTGAAAAACTAAAGAAAGCTTTTTTGATGTCCTATAAAAATGTATGCAAAGTTTTAAAAATCCAAAAATTTAGAAGCCAAAATATTTAATAATGAAAATGCAACTTTTAACACACGTTCTTATGAGAGACTACCGAAAATTGTGATTTTCACCAATAATTATCTCAACTTCCGCATGGTAAAACCTTCTTAAATTTATTACACACGTACATATGACATCGAAGAAGATATATCTAAATTTTCAACAATATTATAAGAAAAAGATAAAACGTACAACTACCTTAATGTCTGACTTGAGCAAAATTCATCGCTAGTTTTAGCCTAATATCTTTTATCGAAAAAGTAATTTAAAAATTATCTCAAGGATCTTTTTCCAACGTTTTCAGACCTACTCTTTTCGAATTCGAAATCGAATTTATTTCAAAAACAGTTTAAACAGTAATTTTTGAAATGTTTTTTCAACAAAAAATGCAAATTTTAATAATAAATTTTTTTTAAACGTAAATTTCACTGAGATAAAACTATAAAAATAATGCTTCAAACGATCCTTTCGTGATCATCGATAGTTGTTCTTAAGATATAAGTGATCCAATTTTTTCCAATCTCAATAAATAAATATGGCGGTTGTTTATATACGACGTCACTCGCGTAATGCGTTAGATGTATTTACTTGTCAAGAATGCATTTATATAATAAATATCATAAGTTCAAAAATTGTTTTATTCGTTCAGATTGATTCAATGATGTTCCCAAAATTTGAGCCTTAATAGATTTGTGGGTCCGATGGAAGCTTCGGGTAATGTGAAACTCACTTTTTATGAAATCTGAGTTTTTTTTTTAATGAAAAACTGTGATTTAGGCCTCACCGGACCCAAAAATCTATTGGACCCAAATTTTGGGAATTTTTGGACTTTGTTAACTTTTTTCTTTTATTAAATAGAAAAAATGTGAACAAATAAAACTCCTCATCTATACAGTACTATTGAGGGATTTATAAAAAAATATCGAGTCACTAAAAATATTAAATTCATAATAAATTTCATAATTTTTTTTATAAATAGCAACAGATTACAAATTTAGAAGAACTATCCATGCACGAGTCATGATTTTTATATTAAAAACAATTGGGTGTGCGTACAATTTTTATCTACAAGTTTTCAATCGACCGCATAATATTCGAATCGGGTTTTACTGTACGCTGAGCTTGAAACTTTTAGTTCATAAAGTGTTTCTTTAATACTATCTCAATTTAAGCAAAAAATTTAATCGAAAAAATACATGGATAACTTCAAAGTTTCAAATTAATAAAATGCTAATTTTTAATAAAATATCAAACTATTCTTCAACAGAACAAAAACAAATGTTAGTTCAAAATATTTGTATTTTATTTGTATTTTATTCATAGGAAAAATATTTTTCCTGCTCAAGAAAAAATCAGATTCTCCCTAATGACTCTAAGCTGTTCATATCTAATCTCTAATTTATCACATTTTATGTGCCTACTGAGAGGTACGAGATAGCCAATTAATTTCAGTGTTAATTTTCCGAGCCGATGATTAATTAAGCTTCTACGATGGGTGATTAAAAATCCGTGAGTATCTACGAAACTTTTGCACATGTTTCCTCGCGAAATCTTAAGGAAAATTGTCTACGAACTCTTACAGAGAAATTAGAGAGAACTTTGAGGGAAAAAATGTTGAGCATGTATTTGGGAGCTTCCATTCAGGGACTTGCTACCGCAAAACGTAATTAATCCAATTTATCGGTAAATAGGATGCACCTCAAAGGTATTTTTTTTTAATTTTGGGAGGGTTACTTTTAATCGTAGAAGATTAAGTAATTTACGTGAATACGAAAAAATTCGAACTTCAAACGACGAGAGAAAGTTTGTTTGGGTTTGTTTATCGTTAAGATTAAAAAAAATGAAGATAAAAAAAATCGTTAAGATTATCCTCGATCGAATAATTGAAAAAAGTCAATAAAAACGTAAACATCGTATAAAATAATTAAATGGCACATTCAGCACACAGAAAATTTCACTGGAGAATCGAAGATATGAGTGCAGACAAAGTCACACGAGAGCAGAATATAAAAGCATGCGGCATGCAAAAACCGTGTGTGAAATAATCTCGAAAGAAAAAGCTCTGCGAACCTTTGTTTCCTTTATATATTTTTTTGTTTTTTTTTCCTCATCGTGGTATATACATAGTGTGTCGAGGTCGTGAAAAAAACACGATCAAACTCGGAGAAACCCGCGACCCCTTTAGGGTTGATACCCTTCGGGCGTAGTGTTGTTCTCCCGGGTGCGCGATCGTTTTACTATATAGGACAGAAAATAGTAACACACAAGCTGAGGCCCTCTGTACCCACATAAAATAATCAGGAAAGAAAACCTCCACCGTATAAACATCGTTAATAATTAACACTCCGAAGAACCATCGCCACACCCAGTTTTTTGCAACGCCACCTTGTTCGACCGCCGTGTGTCATTCGTATTGAATTATTTCTTCAATTTTATATTATTTTTTTCATAATATTTCAGAATCAGACAAAAATCACACTTTATCAAGAAAATTAAAAAAAAAAAAAAAGTTTGAAATATTAGATCGAGACTTATGGATCCACCGTATAGAAAAAAAAATGTATCTTCGTCACAGGCAAATCCTCTCTCGACTACCGGATTCCTAATAATCCTCAAAATGTTTTTTTTCCTGATGAAAAAAAAATGACTCGTTTTTTTACAAATTAATTCTCGTATGTGTTTGTGTGTGTGTGTGTGAGGAAAAAGGAGAGAAAGAGGAATGAGCAACACTCGCGATTCGACGTCGCGCACACACACGCAAAGTTCGGGATTATTGTAGCTCTGCGGAGACTAATCAATAATTCAGGACGGAAATACGTCGAATGGATTGAACGGCTCTCTGTATATCGTTCTCTCGTCCTCCCTCAGACCCGAGAGGATTATGTTGAGAAAAGCGTGTCAGGCAAGACTCGGAGTCAGGATTATTTTATACACGCCTCTTGGTGGACGAAGATCGATTAAAAATGGAATAGCACGACAAAAAATGGATTTCTTTGTGGGAGATTCTCGGAATAATCCTCGTGTGTATGTGCAGAGAATAATTATATGCGCAGGCTGGATTTGCCAACTACTGGAGGTAGGCTAAAAATATAAATAAATTTACGAAAGTACACTTAAGGAGGTTCTATGGAATAAATAATGATAATATGCAAATATAACAATCATCAAATAGAATTAACGCGCGATAATTTATGGGAAATTCGCGTTAACTTCTTTGAACATTAATTCGTAATGTGTAAAAAATTTGAAACAGTTTTGTCACCAAGTAATCAAGATATTAAGGATTTTCGAAACCACTAATCAATGAGATTTGGAATTGAATTTGGTGAATATATTTTTTGGCATTACATATGACAGTACAATTTTTTTTTAATTTTTCGTCCCACCTAGTTATCGTATAATTGAGCATTAAAACTGAGTCCTTACGCCCGGAGTATATATTTATGAGGGAAAAAGAAAGAAATAATTTTTTTTCATCCAAAAACGGACATTTAGTTTTGTTGAAAAAATTACAGTCTTCCAGTATATATGACAATATTACCAAAAAATAGCACGGATCGAGGTTCCGGTACAAAAAAATTAATATGTGTGACTTTATCTTTTTTACTCTACGGTAAAAAATAAATCCATATAATTTGATTTTTTTATACCAGAACCTCGATCCGTGCCACTCTGGCGATTTTTTGGTGATATTGTCACACTTACTGGAAGACTGTAATTTTTTTCAGCTAAACTAAATGGCCGTTTTTGAATAAAAAAATAATTTCTTTTTTTTCTGGTAAAAAAATCAGTGTCACCGAAACGTAAACATTTTTTTCATATTTTTCGCTCGAAAGCTAACAAAAAAACTACAACTTTTATGGAGAGTCATTTTTTTCAGTTACTTCAAGTTTTCGAGATATATTCATTTGAAAAAAATAAACGGTAATTTCTCAAATACTGAATTTAACAATCTGAAAAAAAGTACCTTTTAGTAGTACTTAGTACTTTAGTATAACCAATTATGGGGCAAATTTGAAATAATCGAAAAAAAGTGTTCGAGATGACGGAGAATCCTTCTTATGTATATAAAAATGCTATGATTATACACGTGAACTTCAATTTTCAATTACTCGAGAACTAGGTGGAAAAAAAATCTATTATCATATATAATATTAAAGAATACATTCACCAAGTTTTATCAAATTCCAAACATTTTCAAATTTTTTTTTCAAACATGATTTTGGAATGGCAACATTGTATTGGCGGTTCCGAAACTCCTTAAGAGGTTATAGTACTCAGCAAATTTTTTTCTTTTCTCTTTCTTGATTATTGACTATCTCTATTTTAAGATAGTAAAAATCGAGGAAGAGAAAAGAAAAAAATTTCCGATCATCCACAATCTCAAAATAGAGATATAGTGAATAATTTCGGTAAATTTCTCTAGAAATTTAACATCGAATTAAAATGTTGTAATAACAAAATTTTTTTTCAAGAAAAGTTGGAAAAACGTGAAACGATAGATCCTCCTTAAATCATGAAAATATTATTTAACTACATTATCGACCAAGTCCAGAATGAAGATGCATTGAGACAGAGAAAAATGAATAAATAAATATGATATATTATAAAATGTATAAGTCACGATCCTTTGAACAACCGAGAGAAAATGAGATTCTCGAATTCGTGCCGAATTTTTTTGTATCTCTCTCTTTTATTTCTTTATAATTCTTTTTTTGATCTCTCAATCGGTTGTCGTGATAATGTGCGGCCAGGTTGCGTGCAGGGTGCGGGGATCGCACTTACAAGACTTACGGTCGGCGTGTCTCGTCCTCTTGCGTTCACGAGGTGTTGTCCTCGTGGCGGGTGTTTTAGTGGCTGTTTTAACGAGAGACTCGAGCAATTCGTCGTCACCGTCGGTCACATTGCCGTTGCTCCTTTCGTCACGAATGATCGGGCCCAGGGCTGTACGTCCTGGAAAAAGAAAAATTTCAAATCGAGTCAAACTCAGTGACAAACCAATTTTTACGAAAATTTCGAGCCATTTTTCTTTGAGGTCGAGTTCCTAAACATGTTTCAGGAACTCTTATCGTATAAAAAGAAAAAACAAAAATGTCAAAGACTTCCTTAACGAAGCTCTTCATTTCGTGAGAGCTTAGAGATCTTATCGTAAGAAACGTCAGTAAAATACTTGCAAAGAGAGTAAACTCGTATAAAGTAAAAAAAAAAAAAATTATAATTTTTTTTTATCATCAAAGAACCAAATTTATCTCGTCCACGCGATAACGCAGTTACTGTTTCAAAGCTTGTTGTTCACGTTGTTGTTGTTGCTGTAATTTCTTTTTTCTCTCTCATACACAAAGTAGGGAAATCTCTCGCGAACAGCAGCACAAACTTTATGTAGACTCGGAAAAGACAAGCTATTATATAGTTCTCTGTACAATACGAGGACGAACGACCTTTATACCGAATGACTTCCGTACCGCCCAGGGGGGTTTCTCTCTCTCTCTCTCTCTCTCTCTTTCTCTCCCTCTCTCTTTTTCTCTCTCTTTCTCTTGTCGTAAAGAAACACCGTACATTTCATCGTGTAACCTTTTCCCTTTGCGCTCGATACGCTTTATTCTTTGTCGACGACGTGTATTGTTGCATCTCGTACATTATATAGCTACTGAAGCCACCCCCTTCTGTCTTTGAGTGACATAACGAAAAGAAAAAAAATCTAACAATCGTGCGACATCGTGATTCATTGAATCGAAAAAATCGTTTGGGTTCACGCAAGAGCGAATAAACCGCGTTAGAAGAGAGAGAGAATGAGAGAGAAACATTAAAAAAGAAAAAAAAGAACTTAACGAATTCACCCCGTAGATGGTGTCGGGATAATTTTGCAGGCTGAAACGCGTATGAATCAGAGTAGAGTAAAGTGGATAAAACGGAGCGGAAGAAGATGTTGCAGATGTGAAAAGGGAGAGAGATGCATAGAGAATTTCTTTTTTTTTGTCACGAGAATAAAAATCGTTTCTGTGTCAGTGTGAAACTCGAGGGTACAATTTAAAGCGATGTATCGAAGAAGCTTGGAAAAATACGACTTTTAAAAAATAAGATAAATAAAAATTCAATAATTTAATGAATTAGAATTTAATTATTTTCTGGATTCAATTAAAAAAGTTCTGGATGATTAAAAAGATATCTTGTATTAAGAAACCGAATAATAATATGTTTTAAACAATTTTACATTACAATTTAAATTCAATATTACACATTGAATTTTAATTATTCCGTTTGATGTGAAAAAAAAATCGTCTCAATTAATTCTGTAAAACAATCCAGAACCTCTTTAGTGTGTACGAAGGCAATAAAAGTACGAATAACTGTCAATTATAGAAAAATAAATTCTCATCAATTTCGTTTTCTGAATGAATCCCCGATTATCGTACGTATATTTTTTTTAATATTTCAAAGGTAATTGTATTTATCAGGGAAAAAAAACGTGTAATTGAGAAAATAAAAAGTGAAAAAAGCTCTGTCGTGATGCTTTTTTTTTGTTTGTTTTGGACATATCCCTTAAGGAGCTTCGGGATGACGTTGGGTATATAACGATGTGGGCAAACGGTGAACATCGAGTGAGGACACACGTATAGACGCAGACACAGCCACACATACACGCCCACATTCTTTACAGGGAGAAGATGCTGCGAGACGGTAGTTTACGTCGTTCGTTGTTGGGTTATATACCCAAGGAATAAAGGAGAGCCAAGTTATTGCGAGGGCAGCGAGAGCCGTCGTAACGTTCAGAGGGCTAAGTTTTACGATGTACGGTTACTCCATGATGGCTGTTGCGGTCACGAGATCGGTGAAGTAAGGGATAAGAAACCAAACAAAAAAAAGCATCCCTTTCCCGACCGGAAGTGAGTTTCGCCTTTACTGCCCGATACATCTTGCTATCATCATCGTTGTTTCTCCCTCCCTCTTTTTCTCTCCGCCTGCAACCTCTTCCCTCTGCTCCCACCGACGTCGGTGCGATGCAACTCGCTCGGATCTACCCTTCGGTGCATCATATTTTTCCCTCTGTTCTATAACGATCATTGCTAAATGTCAAGTTACTTTTTTACGTCAAGAAAATGTTTGAGAAAGAAAAATAAATTGAAAAAAAAAACGAAGAAGAAGAAAACAATGAGAATATAAAATTCACGATGAACTGAAACAACGGAAAAGGGAGAAAAAAAAGATATAAATTAATTTTAAATAATGTGCGAAGTTCGGCGGAGTTGGCACCGAAATCTCCATATTTCGGGCTGAAATTGTTCGGCGAACGACATAAAGTCTCGGCTCCGTAGAAAAATCTCAATTTGTATGATACTCAACGGCGGACAAGGGCAGTATATCTTTTCCGAGCTTACGTCTTTTTTTTCTGCGGAAACGCATTTTTCTCAAATCTCGCGCGTTATATACGATCCCATGAGACGGCAAACGTTCGCTCGTTTCTTTACGTTGAACCGTAAAATCTGACGTTTATCTATCTAGTACCACGAAGTTTGAGGCGAAGCTAAGGCTCAGGGAGAAAAGTAGGACAAAATAGTGACGTAGGTTTGAAAAAAAAAAATACATTGATGAATTTTTCGATTAACAATTAATTTTTTTACTCTCTCTCTCTCTCTCTCTCTTTTTTGTGACATTATTTTTAATGAAAACAACATAACTAAGGCAACATTTTTAATCTCACAAAATTTGTCTCACGTTTTTTCAATTTAATTAATCATCCGGTGTCAGGTTCCAATATTTCTGGCAAGAATGACGTATAATATTCTCGCTAATGTAAAGAATATTTAAGATCGATTTTTGCCAGAAGGGCACTTTTGTGACGTAGCCATTCTTAGGAAATGTATAACGCATGAATAAACAGAAGAAGACACAAAAGACAGAGGGAGAGAGAGAGAGAGAGAGAGGAAGAAATTGAAACTCACCGTCTTTGCGTTGTCTTCGCCATGGCAGAGTTCCGTGCAAACTCTCGACATCGGAAATGTCGCTACCTAGTAGCTGACGAAGTTCAGCGTCAGCTCGATCTTCCTTCGTGCGGAATTTGCCCACCTGGAAGAATAAAGAGGACAAAGAAGTGATGAGAGAATGCGGAGACGAGGCAGAAGACGCGAAACGAGAAAAAGAAAGGGAAAAAAGCGTCCTCCGGGTCTTTTCGAGTCTTGGGAGGGTATTAAAAAAAAAAAAAAAAAAGCAGAAAAAAGTATGTAACCCGTATCCATAGACATATAGTCGATAGTATTTTCTATATAGATATCGAAGCGACGAACCTCGGTAATCATCTTTCCCCTCGTCTTGTTTCTCTCCCGGTGATTGGCCTTTTTCTCAAGTTGCTGAATAACACGTTCCCTCGTTGTTCTATACTCGAGGGCAAATTCCGATACTATCCTCGAGAATTCGTTTGGTTTTGTATCCTGTACACGATGCAACGGTATACCGAGCCACAATATAAATTTGTGAAAACGATTTATAATACGTCGATGTACAATGCACAGTACTATTATCCTTTCCGCGCAATCTGCCAGAAAATCAGACATCCTGGAAAAAAACCAAGAGATGAGAAATAAAAATTAACGACGTTGTATGGCGAGGGTCAAATCAAAATTTTTGTTTTCAGTTTTTCTTACATAGAAAATGATTTGCGAGCTTAATTTTATTAAGAAAAATTATTTCAAATTGACTAAAAAACAATATACTCTAAATTCAAGATCATCCGAGGTAATATTTATTTGTTATATATTAAACAAAATTTCGAAAAAAATTTACGACAGCTTTTTTTTTGAAAAACTAAATAAAGCTTTTTCGATGTTACGTAAAACCGAATGCAAAGTTTTAAAAGGTTTCATCATCTGAAAATCAAAATATTAAATGTTGAAAATTGGAACTTATAACACGCGTGATTTTTATAAATGAATATTTCGACCCCTGCGTGGTGAAACCTTTTGAAATTTTGCGAACTGTTGGATATCATTGTTCTCTTTGTCTGGTGAAAATTAAAAAAAAATTCTATCGATAACAAATTTTGCATACAACGTCATTGAAAAAAAAGCATTTTCATCATTTCCACGCTCGCGTCTTTTTTCCTCCGTGTCTCTCTCCCTCGTTGCCTCGTCCCAACAGTTACCTAACCGCATCTTGGCTCATCCACAGTTCTCCAACTTTTACTCGCACCCCCTCGGGTGGATAAGATTAAAGACGAGATGAAGAACGAACGATAGATATCGTGAAGGTCAATATACACGAGGGAAGAAACAAAATAGCGGGAAGGGGAACAAGGGGGGGAGGGGTGCAAAAAAATCCTCACGGGCAAAAGAAAACTACAAGTCGAGAAAGGGAATGAGGGACTGAGAAGAAGCTTGGAGTAATTAATGGAGGGTTGCTTGGCCCCCTGCCAACTCTTTCCAAGAGAAAACTCCTTGAAATTTATTGTCTCTCTCTCTTTCTTTCTTCTTGGACGTAACTTTCTTCTGAACGTCTTTTACAATTTCGCATGGATTTTTGTGAAAAATCTTTTATGATACGACTCTCGATGTCTATGGTCAAGTTGGAACGAACAGAATGGTTTTTGGGAGATTGCATTGGGGTGATTCGCCGTCATCATCGATTTTTATCTATTTTGGAATTGTTAGTGAGTTACGAAAAATAATCAATATATTAAATGACTTGAAGACAACCAAAAATTTGTTTTGGATCGAAAGACACGTTTTTGTTTATTCATGAAAATAAAATGTAACCTTACTTGACTTTCATCATCGTCGATCCGTCATGTTTGGCGATAAGCTTGAGATGATCCCAGGATGCTTTGCATTCGCTCTCGAGTTTCCCGATGTTCGATGCCAGCTCGTCGAAATCGATCTTCGACGCTCTCGTCACGGCTCCGATCTATCAATTTGTCGAAAATAACGCATTCATTTCTTTTTTCCTCAAAAATATCTTTCGCGCAGGCATGGATTGATAAAATTTTCAAACTCCATCTTCGAGGATTTCATTTGCAGAGTTTTCACTCGTCCAGGAAGATAAAAAAAAAAAAAAAAGAAAAATTCACGAGAAAAACCGTCGAACGTCGGGTTCGAGCGTTGCGAAAACATTTTTGTTCTTTTTCAAAAAGTTTCATGTTCGTTTTTCTTTATCTATCGAACCACTCACCTCGGAATAGAGGTCCGTAGAGTCCGGAAACTTCTCCATCACCATGTGACACAGGTGATGAAGCAGAGAGTGCTTGTGGACCGTGTCCTTGACTTCAGGCACTTTGGCAAGATATTCAAGCTGAAAGCCCTTCACCTATACAAGCCAAAAGAGGCGAAAAAGAATAGAAAAATTAAAAAAAAAAAAAAAAACTAGATTTTCACAAGTTTCAGCCTGTTCCCAATTTCCAACTTTTTCTCTTTTACTTTGTCATACTCTGTTAAAAAACGAATAATCAAAAATTTTCCGACGAACTTTCGCGATGAAATACATTCAATAATGTCTTTGAAACAAATAGAAAAAACGTCGATCGAATAGCATACGACTCGCTCTCAATACCAACCTCATTTCCGTTTAGAAATATCCCGATCGACAAAAGCGTGCTCAGAATACCACGAAACGTTTTATTCACTCTCAATGTCTCCATTCCTTGCTTCAAATCCATCAAAGGATCCACAATTTCCTGGAGTCACAAAGATCTCGATGTTATTATTATGATTGTTATTATTATTATTCCTTTGGAGTTTTTTTCTCCTCACATCTACGTATCTCGATAGTGAATTGTACAACAATTATCATAGTCGAGATTTCTCGACAATCTGAGATGTTAGGATGAAAAGAGGGAGAAAGAGAGGATGGGAAACTTCAAATTCAGTCAAGTATTATATGTTGGACAAACCTTCTCAGAGTTTTCGAAGTCAAGTTTGAAGGCCCAAAGTTTCAATCTCGCTGGTAACTCGGATATAGACGCTAGAGTGAGAAGGAACTGTTCGGCCGATCCCAGTGGAAGATCCGGATTGGCGGCCTGCGCTTCTTGAATTCGAGATCTCTCCTCTTCGGTCGGTAACATCGTTAAGAGTTTCTGCGAGAAAAATATATCGGGGGAAGGAAAAATAAATAGAAAAAAAAGTTCGGAATAAATCAATTTTGAAGAAAAATAACTGGTACTAAAAACGCAGGGGGAGGGAAAAAGCTCACCTCGATCCCTTCGCGATTCATGATCGTCGCATCCATCTTCAAAATCGCTGTTTTTATCGATCTCGGTGGCGGAAGTTTCGTCATGCCGATGTTGATGGCATTCGATCTCTTGTGATCCAAAACAATGATTTCCTTGTTCTTGTTCATCTCCTGTTGCTTCTACTCGTCCCAGATAATTGAGAGTAGAAGAAAAAAACAACAAAAAAAATGAGAAAATCGATAAAAGTAAATGGACGATCCTAATCGATCGTCTGAAACGGATCGTCAATAAATTCATTCTATTCGATTGAACATGCTCATTTTTTTCAAGTCATTTTTTTTTTGGTAATCGTGCATCGAGTATTTTTTTTTCTTAAATGAAATTTAAAGTTAAAGTAAAGGAACGAAATCATCAATGTTTACATTTGAGCAAGTCTTAACGTGGTTCAGAAGGAAACTGGATAAAGAAAGAGAAACTCGGAAGATTTTCCTCGTGGAGAAATTTGACGCATGTACCAATGTGTATCTAGGACACTTGGACAAACTGTTCGACGTCCTCCAGGGTTTATCAAATTTCTCCGCCCCTCAATTTCCTCGTGCAAACGGTCTCGCAACACGTAACTCGGTGATTAACGGATTAACGGAGTATACAAGGCACAAGAAAGGGTACAGCAGCAAGATGAATTTCCAAGCAAGACAATTGTACAAGTAAACATACTATTACAGATTTCAAGGGACAGCGCATACATTTTGTACGCGATTACGAGGGACTGAAGACTCGAGTAAAATATGTTTATTTGATCAGGCAAAGAGTAGGAATTATTACGAAATTTCATTTCCCACAGCTACAAAGATTGTAAAATAAGGATAAAACGAGGGAAACAATTGTATGAAAATATCCACGTCAAAAATACTCTCACGATCAAACTCGACATTTAATCAACCCAAAAGCTTGAAAATGAAAAATCTGAAAAATTTGCTTCAGAAGAATAAAAGAAGTTCGACAAAAAAAAAGCGTTCGAAAAATAAAACAAAGGACACAGAGTGTACAATACAATATGACGCAGAGACCACATCGATTCCCGTACAAAAGAAAAAAAAACATACACGCAAATGGGACAAAAAGAGGAAGAAAGTTATGAAAATTTGAGACTCACCTCCTGTAAAATTCCACCATGCCATTTTTGTATCGTGCGAGCACCAACAATATTGCAAATAATACAAGAACATATTAGTCGTTTTTTCTAATATAAACCATCACCAATCAGTCTACTAAAAGGGTTGTATCTTCTTTCAAATTCATTTCGAACATTGTATATATTTTTCTCGTCTTTTACAAAGTCTCGGATTTTCTTTTTTATTCGAAATTGTCTGCTCACGAATTTATTTATTTATTTATTTTTTCATTTTGGAAATACCTCCTCGGTACAAGAAGTTTTTAGGATGGTTAGAGGAAGTGAAGTAGAGAAAATTCGTCGACGAAGCGTTCTCCCATCACTGCCAGAAGAGCTCGAGAATCGTACACGTGTGAGTGTGTCCGTTTTTGTCTCAAATCCTCGATTAAAGAAATCCCAATGAATGAACGAAAAAGAATACAAACGAATTTCCGATGCAGTCTCGTTTAAGAACGTTGTGTGAAAAATTTGTCATCGTTAGAATTCTTTCAAATTTGCACCACACAAAGAGAACAATGATATCCAATAGTTCGCAAAATTTCAAAAGGTTTCACCACGCAGGGGTCGAAATATTTATTTATAAAAATCACAATTTTCAGTAGTTTCTCATAAGAGCACGTGTTATAAGTTCCAATTTTCAACATTTAATATTTCCATTTGCATATTTAGCTTTATTTAGTTTAAAAAGGAAAATTGTCGAAAATTTTTT
>JABMBV010042067.1:0-14662 GCA_018906735.1 Mesochorus sp. PSUC_FEM 10030011
GATTTCTCTTCAAATTCGTGTTCAGGAGGTCATTTTCTATAAATCCCCCCACCTCCCACCCCCCTCCGAGGTGGGGGTCATTTTCCGGATATTTACCAGGATTTTTTTTTATTAATTATTTTCAAAATGGCGGCTCTAAAAGAGTGAAATTTTACGTAAAAGTGAAATAATGATTTCTTGCTTGATTTTTTCGAGCTAATCGTTATATCATGGATTCAACTTAAGACATAACCTTAACTCAGTGTTTAAATTTCCAAAATTATGAAAATTTTGAAAATTCAAAATGGCGTATGGAATAATCGAAAAAAACGTTATATGGGGCAAAAACTTTATACGTTAAGTTTTCAGAGTTGCTGATAATGAATCTGAGGTCAGTTTTAAAAAATACAAAATGGCGGCTCTAATATGGCGGACCGAAAATCAAATTTACACGATTCTGCTCAAAAAATCACTCTCAGGGGTTTTCGGGATCGCTAATTACGAATCTGAAGTTAGTTTTAAAAAAATACAAAATAGTGGATGCAATATGGCGGGCCAAAAATCAAAATAACTTTTTTGTTGAAATTGTGAAAATTGTTGACTATTGTTTACTACCGTGAAATTCTGTTGACTATTGTAGGAGCAATTGGGCACATTCGAACAAAATTTAAGCTATACTGATAAAATAATGCTGTTCGTACTTAAAATAATTTTCTTAATTAAATTCTATAACAATACAAATAAAAATTTATTATTAATTCAATACTTTTATAATAACTAAGTAGCTTAATTTTTTGAATAATGAAAATCTGGTTTGAAAATAAAGCAGGCAAAAATCGCGATTCCTGGGCGTTAATGGGTTAAGGCAGTGTCCGTTTTATTTTATTTGTTTTTTTTCTGCATTGCGAAGCAGTTCTTTTTATATGTGAAAGAGTTGGTTTTAATTTTTTTTCATATTTTTTTGACAGATAAAGTAAAAAGAAATCTATCTAACATTATACTGTATATTGTATAGAAACGTTAACTACAGGAGTGGACGCGTGATCCATGTGCAATTGGCGGCTATGTAAAGTTAAACAGCATTGAAAGCTGCCAATACTTGGATGGGTGACAACATCGCTGCTCAAGAATTAGTCTCATATCAGTAATACCACTAGGATAAATTTTCTTTTTCACGTACTTCAAATGAAACTTTTGAGAAATTGTCTAAATATTGTTGATTAAGTTAGTGATAAATACACCGTGTGGACACTGTGAATTTATCACGTGTACACTGTGGATACACCGTGTTAACACTGTGTATGCACCGTGTACAAATATAAATATTACACGGTGTATCCACGGTGTATTCACGGTGAACTCACGATATATTCTCAGTGTACACTTGGTGTATTCACAGTGCGCACATCATGGGCTCAAGACCGCTGGGGAATATAAAGTATCGTGTGTAAATTAAAAAAAAAAATAAAAATTGACAAATTTATGATTTTTTGAGTAAAACAGTACATTTTTTAATGCATTTTTTATGATTTTTTTTGTATGATAATATTTTTTAAAAATAGAAAAAAATTTTTTACATACAGAAATGTTTGAAGTCAACTCATGCATTTTTTAAAGTCAATCGGATCGATACTTTTTTTCCACAATCATCCACAAAATGGAGTGGGTCAAATTGATCCAGTATGGCCAACTTGTAATTATAATGAAGTGTTAATATCAGGTGTTAATCTTGCACATTTCCCCTCCCTTCCCTACTATATATTTTACATCCGAAATTTTATTAGTATTTTCAATTTTCGAATTATAAATAAAATATCGAAATGAGTATAAAGCTATCATCACGATAAAATAAAATATATGATTATTTATTAGACACCTGAAAATTGCATGATAAAAAAATGTAAAATCATTAATTGACCACAATGAAATAATAAGAATAGTTTAAATAATCAAAAAATAACAGTAGTAATAACGAACAAAGAAGAGCCTCAAGTTTCGAATTGCCCAATTTGCGGTATTCCATCTTAAATTTATGTAATGATACATACATACATCGAAAGTATTTATGTTTTTTTTTCTCTTCCTTCTCTCCTTACTCTTTCTCTTATATTTACATTATCGTGTTCCCATTGTATAGGAAAGCTTTTGCGGTTGCCATTGCATGAATGGCGTTAATCCCGTACTCGAACGGTAAAAGATGTTCCTATGAATGCGGCATAGTCACATCTCGCTTATTACCTCATACAAATCCGAGAAAGAGAAAGAGAGAGAGAGAGAGAGAGAGAGAGGGTTCTCTTGTAATACGAGGTTTTTTTTATTTCTATATGGCGATTTGTTGTGGATGAGGTGCGCGAGTTGAAAACACGAGAGAAGTGAAAATATAATAGGAGCCATAATAAGACGAGGTTTGAAGGAGGAGAGAAGCAATATCGTTCTTGGAAATATGAATAAAAGGATCGAAAATCTCACCCCAAGCTATATACAATGAGGAACAGGAAGAAGGACAAAAAATGAGAAAATACTACGCCCTCGCGATAAAACGTATGAAAACATTGAGAATAAAAACACAGGAATGGCGAAGCTTTTTTTCTAACGTTTATTGAAAATAATATTTCGTAAGATAAATGATGTCGAAGATCCCAAGTCCGGATATAGATGTGATTATCGTTCTATGATTTTCGTTTTAACGGTTTGGGTTAAAAATTTCTTTGTTTTCTAGGTGAGAAACACAGAGAGACAAAGTCGTATGATGCATATTTTGTTTCATTTTTTTTTCGAATCCCCCTGATAATTGTAATCGATGCCCTTACAATTGCCGATTTGACTGATGACGTGAACACGTGAACTACGCCGTTTTGTCGATGAGTTTCGTGCGTGTGTAATTACGAAGGGGGCGCTGAAAAATACATTTTTCTTTAATTGTCTAGAAGAGCAACTTAAAATAGTTCGATCATTTTGTGACATGTCATAAATGAGATCTGGCCTCTTTCGTGCGAAAATAAAGTGTTGGGATATAATATTGTAGCGAATTCATTTCTCAGCCAACAACTTAAATTAGCAAGAAACTTCCATATCCCTAACGTGCAAAACTAATAAAGACTACCATAAATATTGTCAAAATTGTTTTAAGGTAGTATTTACATGAAACGATTTAAAATATAAGTTTTTGAATATTTGCATAAACTTTCATCAAAAACATATGTGTTTGTAACGTTTCAGGAAGCATCATCATCTATGAATCGAAATATTTATCGTTAAAAATCGCAATTTTTGGAAACTTTCCGTAATAACCTGTATAAACTTTTTCAACTACGAACATCTTGACTACCAAATAGAGAAATATTTATATAATTTTTTTATGCATTGTAATATGATATTCAAATGCATTCACTAAAATTTTCCAAAAATTGTT
Organism: Mesochorus sp. PSUC_FEM 10030011; assembly: GCA_018906735.1. NCBI lineage: Eukaryota > Metazoa > Arthropoda > Insecta > Hymenoptera > Ichneumonidae > Mesochorus > Mesochorus sp. PSUC_FEM 10030011. The sequence goes on from JABMBV010042067.1 coordinate 3,392, forward strand.
TCTAAAAAATCTCTTTAACGATTGTATAGCTTTGTTTTATATCACTGTATTTGCATGACATTTGGCAATTTAGAAAAAAAATGTATCGAGTTAATGTCCGGGAAAAAAGCTTTCTTATTTTTCCCTCAATAATATGTGGGTTTTATCATAATTTTTCAATTATGACAATAATCAGTTTAATTAAAGAGATCGTAAAGTTATAATTATAATATTATGTACAAAGTATACTTGAAGTCATGAGAATTATTTTTAGTTGAATGAATTGGGTTAGCATTAGTATATAGTTTCTTTGATTAATTATGTTTCCATTTAAATTGAAAGTAAATATTCTTATTTTAATCAATTGTTTGGAAATTAATCATTGGAAAAATGAAAAAAAAACAAGTCTCATAATGCTTTTCTTTGTATGATTGTTATGTATAAGCAACACGTATAAATTTAACTGCGCCCATATATTAGATTTCATTTTGTTAAAATATCCATGATAAAAATACCTCATAAATTGGACGTCAGAATCACTCGGGGGCAGTTTTTACAACAACCACACTGGGAGGTGGTTCTGAAAAGCACATGTTTTTTTTTGTTTTTCAAAATATTCCCAAAAAAATATATTTGTGATCGATCTATTTTAAAGAAAATTTGTCACATTTTAAGCCATCATCTATACTGACCTACGACAGGAGCAGGTGGAAGAGGAGCAAAAATGCCCTCCGGCGTGCCCGCCGCGGCATCCGCTGGTGGGGCGCCCTCTGCTGGCGCTGCTGCGGGCGCAGGAGGTGCGGCACCTTCCGCTGGTGGCGCTGCAGGTGCGCCTGTAAAATTATGATATTAGTTTCGGTTTTTGGTCATTTTAGCCCAAAAAAATTATTGTTTATGCGTGTTTTTTTTACACTTGTTTGACCATGTATTCACTGACCTTCGGCAGGAGGTGCAGCACCTTCTGTAGGTGGAGGCGCACTGCCATCAGCTGGTGGCGGAGCCGCTCCTTCTGCTGGCGGCGCACCGTCTACAATGGAAAATAAAAACATTTATATATGTATTTTGCTTCGAACAAAGCAATTCTTCCGAATATTACAATAATTATGTAGCCAATATTCACAAAAAATAATGCATAAAATTGGCTATTACTTAAACGTTAGATTGTCAGGACTGAAGGCTTTCAATACCCATTAAAATTTCCTTCTATCTTATCACAATATCTTAAATATAACTTATGTACAGTTCCAATTTTTAGAAAGTAATAACTTTATTGATACGTAACAAATTCAATTGAAATTTAACATTTTAACGCTTCCATATTCCCCATACGGTATTTTCGATTTTTATACTTTCTCTATAACTCATCCTGCATGTACACTCAGTATCGCGTTTTTTTTTGTTGAAAACCGATAATCTAAATATCTAAACTCATTTTATTTTCTTGGTGAATTTCCCATGTTCCTTTTCTCGTAGCGCCTCCTATCTTGAATATCATATTCTTAGTTTTTATGACATTCACCACCATACTCTTTTTTCTCTTCCAGTTCTCTAGGTGCTTCAAAATGCTCCTAAAACTTTCTGCCGTTTCCACTATTGCTGCTACGCTATCCACGTATTTTATTGCAAACATTTCTTCTTTACCAATTACGTATTTTACCCTCCCTCTCTCCTTCTCTGCCGTTTCATCCCTTCACCTCCTCATGAATACCTCATGAATCGAAATCGAGGTATCCATTACTTAAGAAGTGACACTTTGGTGGATTATACCAAGTAGCACACATTTAGTATTTTTCCATTGGCGGTAACTGTAACTTGCTCACCCCTCCTGCTCTTCATATCCCAAAAAAACTCTTGTACGTCTCTATTCATTTCCTTCTTCTTTGGTCGCCCTTTTTTCTTTTTTACTCTACCTCCTTCTCCCTGCTGTTCTTATCGATTGTTATCGACCATTTCTGCTTTTTCGTTTCCTTCAAATTTGCAGCGCTGCTGCTCCTCCCTCCAACTGAATTTTTATTTTTTATTTCTATTCCTTCCCTTTCCATCCCTTCCTCTGACTTACTTTAACCTCTTCTTCCCACCCTCGATCTTTTTCCTTCCCTATCACACTCACCTTTTTTCTCCATTTCTATTATCACCTTCTACTCTTGTCTACCTTCCTCCTTTCTTTTCACTCTTTGCTAACTTCTTTCACTCTTCTATACCTCTACTTTTCCTGAATCGTTCTCACAATTTTTGCACTGCTTGCACTTGTTATGCAACCCCTACTCTTCTCTTATCGGATACTATTCGATCGTATAGATTAAATAAAGTAAAAATAAGTCTGCAATGTTAGAGGGAAATTCTTACCGGCAGGTGGCGCTGCGCCATCGGCTGGTGCTTCTCCATCGGCTGGCGCCGCAGCCGCAGCCGCAGCGGCAGCAGCTGCGGCTGCTGCCGCCTCTGCTTCTGCCTTTGCTTTCGCTTCAGCCTCTGCCTTCGCAGCCGCTTCTGCCGCTGCCTTTGCTTCTGCTTCTGCCTTTGCTTTCGCCTCTGCTTCCGCCGCCGCTGCCGCTTCTGCTGCCGCAGCCGCTTCGGCCGCCGCCGCTGCTTCTGCCGCTGCTGCGGCTGCTGCCGCTTCAGCTGCTGCGGCTGCCGCCTACAATTGAAAATCATTCGCAACATTAATATTTTAAATGGTCTTCAGTTTTATTATTAACTTATATCAAGCAAACAGACACAAAAGCTTTGCAATCAGACCAAAATTCAGTTCATCCCTACTAAATAGTAATTATTAACCCGAAAAAAAAACAATTTAAAAACCACCGAACTTTTACTCTTTTTTTTTATTTTTCTTTCTCTCAGCAATTGCCTCCGGATAATAAATCGTAACGCCCCCAAACGATTGCCATCACCCACTCTAATGAACATTTGGCTATTTGTTTATCGTTATTGATTCTATTTAACATAAACACGCACGGAATCCAATTTCCATCGGAATAATCCACCCGTGGTCCGAAAACTCATGAAAAAGGATCGTACCAATAATTTTTATCGAGCACACCGATGCGGTTTAAGGCCCTTTACGTACCATCAACCCTCGCGCTTCACGGGTTCGTGCCCTCGCATAAGAGGAATCCCGAAACTATCGGGATACCTTCATCCAGCCGCGAAATTAATTATGTGCGAAACTGCACGTACGCAATGCGTGTTGTTGTTTCGCCGCAACGTTGAATCCGCACCGAGAGCGGGGGTGGGATGGGCAAAGGATTCGTGTTTACCCACACTAGGATGCTTTTATTATGCGTACGCCGCATTGAAACCAGAACCGGGAAAATTGCTGACAAGCCCGGCTGCCAAGTCAACCGCGAGGACGTTTTCGGTGTTAAATTTCTAGCATTTTAGCGAATGAATGTGTTTATATATATATACATATAACATATAAATATAGAATATATCTATGTTTGTATTTAAACGTAGCGAATTTGTACGTCGAAAGCCCCTATTCCGCAGGAATAAACACGCGAAACTCACGCTCGTGTATAGCAAAGTGTTATTAAGCGAAAACTCGTTAGTATCGCATACCTACCCCCACAGTGTTCGCTCTCCATCGACTCAACCCTCTACCTCCTCATCCTTTTTTACTTTTCATCCCTTTAATACATTTATGTATACAGGGTGTCTCGAAATTTTGAAAATTTGTTTTTGGAAAATTGTATCCAATAAAAATTTTCATACTTCACAACTCAATAAAAATCTAAAGAAATTCAATAACATTTGGCATAATATGAACAAAAATAATCAACAATAATATCGACGAAAAATCATTGAGGAATTGTTTAATCAAAAACTATATAGTGATTGCAAAATTATTTGTTTGAACAATTTCTTAACCATTTTTGGGCAATATTAATGTTGATTATTTTTGCACATGTCATGCCAAATGTTGTTGAATTTTTTCAAATTTTTATTGAGTCGTAAAGTACGAAAATTCCCATTGAATACAATTGTCGACTGAACGGCTCATACACCTTTAAATAGAAAAAACTCTTGACGACATAATTCGAATTTCTGTTATGACTTGTTACGTTATTTCTTAGAATTTTTAAAAATTATATTGGCTATTGTGAATTTTCTTGTTTTAATCGAGAATATTTTATTTTTTATTATTCTTTTAAAAAAAAATTTTGAAATTGCACTTTTAATTTCTTGTGATGTTTTTTTTGTGAATTTTTCGAACACCCTGTATATACGCTTTCATGATCCACGAGTTTTACGCAATTTTATTTCATTCAGGCCTTTGTGTGCTAAAGTAAAAATCGTTTCAAATTCGGGTATCGAGAGTAGATATCGTATTGAGTTGATTTTTTTGTTTGTTAAATTTAATCTATATCGTTCCATTCTCGATGGCACTATTGAAGCATATTCAAAAGAAAATTATCCATTTTTGAAATAACGGTAATTTTGGAAAAAAATGTATGAGATTTTATATTAAATACATATGAATTGAACGATATAATGAAACGACTTTTTTCGACATTTGTAAATCGAAAATGGATCACTGATTAAAAAATGCACAGAGAAAATTGTTTTATCTTAATTAAAAAATATATCTTTACATTTCTCCTCAGTTTTCAAGTGTTTTTTTTTTTATCAGACTGTTGAAAAATTACGTATCAATTAATTGTTGATTAGCCAAATTAATTCAAATTGAATGTATAAAAAATCCTAAATCTTGGTTCAATGATCATTGCAAATAATTTGCATTTCAAACAACTTAACTTTCTCTGTAACCAAATGAATTATTTATTTAATTGGATAAACCCATTTTTCTCCACGCCCGATCGTTAATTGGTATACGAGTGGTGGATTTACATTGATAAAACGAGTAGCAAACACGAGGTTCGTATATCGAATGAAACGTGGGAAAAAAGACTTTCTGCTCCATTTTGTCCCCCTGTAAAAAGAGTTCAGGGAATACATTCAAAAAAAAAAACGAACGAACGAACGAAAAACACAAAATAACACTTGATATTTCGTCGACTGCTTGTTGTTGTTTTTTCTCATTTTTTTTGTTCCTTCTCTTATACATAATAAATTACGATTAAATTTCGATGATGGTTCATATCACCCCATCATCGGACACATTTTTCGGGATAGGTATAACAATATGTGAGAAAAAAAACGAAGAAATTACTGACATCGGATGTTGGAGATAATTTTGATGATGATTATTATTATTCCTTTTTTTCAACCACAGACAAGGATCTCATTCAATTAAGGTTACACGTGTTAATTAACCAGACTCCATAAAAGGTTCATTAAACCAGATTTTTGAGAGAAAAAAAAATCTATACGATACGTGGTTCCATAAAAATATATGCAGTTAGGACAGAGGAGAAAAAAAATCGTCTTTGGCGTGGGAATTTCTGTTTTTTTTGGATCGTAAAATCGTGGTTTTTTGTTTTTCCGTACGATTTCACTCAATAATTATTTTATGGTATATATTCTTTTTTCGGTTCTTGGGTGAATGTCTCTCATGCCTCGACCTCTTCCTCCTTTACCTTCTTCTCCTCGCCCTTCTTCGACCAGTCAGGCTTCTTCTGCAAAAACAAGAACATCACGAGTTAACAAATAAATTTTAACAAAGAAATTATTCAATTTTTATTCTATTCCAAAAAAAATCTGAGACTATTCTTGGGATGGATTAAATCAAGCACAAATTTAGATCATACTGGATTTGGGGAATCGACAAAAACAAATGCTTTTATTTGATGAAAACTTAATTTTTAAAAACTAATTGTCTATATGAAAAAAAATAAAAATTATTTACACTTGCAAGCAATAGTCGAAGATGCTGGTTAATTCGTATCTATCGTTAAATCTAACTTAGAAAATCCTAGGCGATCGTAAAAACGTAGATTCTTTTATCTCCCACTTTTATTCACTATAGATCGCTACTTTGAATAGTGAAAAAAAAATTCTAAAAAAAACGAATTCATTCCGTGATCTATGAGTTTGAGATTTTACCTTGTCTTTTGACGCGTTCTGCGAACAATAATGCAAAAGCAACATTATATTAGTCAAGACAGACGTGGACAAATAATGTACAAAGCATTCCACAAATTTGACGAGAAAAGAATCTGTTTGTCGTATTATTAACAAAAAAATTCAATAAATTTATTGTCTGTCTGATAATTTTTGCTCATCAATTGTTTAAAAAATAATTGTATTTCATTTATTAATGTTTGTTCATTTATTGTTTAAAAAAGAATTGTATTTTATTTATTGTCAGGACAAAGTTTGTTCCTCGTCGAATCTGTGGGTTGACGATTTATTAATTAACATTGATCAATGGCTCGATGATCGATAAAATCGATTTTACATCGAGTCTTTGGACAGGACGATATTAATAATTTAACTACACATTTTATTTCTCGAACATCACTCGTAAATATATAGCGGGAAAATTCGAAACGAAAAGTACCGAGAAAGAAAGAAACTACTCCAAAATCTACCATATTGTTTTTTCTTCTGGCTTACGAGTGTGTGAGTAAAAGCGTATTTGACTTTCACTATTCGCATATTTAGCGATTCTTTCTCACCTATGAACTTTGGTATTCGTTGGAAATTTATTTTTAATAATAGAAATTTATTCATTGAAGAAAAAGTGAATTGCATTGATTTGTAAAATAGACGAAGTAAAAAAAGAATTATCGGACGAAAAAAGCGTCTATCGAATTCTATATTTCACTATTTTTTCACTATTTACACACGAAAATTTTACTCCATTGTGTTTTTTATGTATCCTTGTATACTTTTTTCTGTGTTTTGTGTGCGTAATTTTTTTTTTTTTTTTTCATAATTTTTCATTTCTTCGTCTGCCATTCTGCCTTCTCGGATTTCTTGGGCTGTGAAATAAAGAATGAGACAAATGGACCTAGAGTTATAATTGAATCCTGAGACGAGTAAATGTAGAAATAAAAACTCGAGCAGCTTTAACCTAATAAAAAAAATCTCCATGAAACAACCTTTCGTTTATTATCCGTTTCAGTTGTAGAACGATTGTAATCAAAATGGCCATCGATTAGAGTCAAATAATCGATGTCAAATATTGTCAATCACAGGGGTTTTATGAATGAAATAAAAACCACATTTATTGTGAAAAAAAAGCAACAAGGTCGAAACAGTTTGGTAAAAGACGAGAACGTTTGGATTTGCAGGGTTGGTAAAGACAAATAAAACGTCATTAAATTTCAATAGACATCGGGGACGTTCAGAACAAAAATTACCTTTTTCGCCAATAAAAAAAATTAGCTGCGTCGAAAAATAGAAAAATAAAACGGCACCTCCACAGATCGAGCATTAAATATCTCGTCTGTCCATTCATTATTATTATCATAATTTAATAAAAAAAAAACAACAACAACAATTTTCAAGACTTCTTACCTCCTTATCTTCTTCCTCGAGGGTGAATTCTTTCTTCTTAACCTGCTTCAGTTGATTTCTGAAGTTGAACTCGGCCGCCTTCTTCTGCAGCTTGGCAAATTTGTTTTCGTACTTGGAAACCTTCTTCAGGGTCGGTTTCATGCTACAATATTCAAGAATGTTTTCATTACAGTACAATCATGAATTCAATTACATTCATTTAACCCATTAACGCCGAAGAATCGTATTTTTTTTCTTCATTTTCAAGCTAGATTCTTAACATCGAAAAAAAATCATTTGCAAATAAAAAATATGTTCCCTTGTACTTTCGAGTGTCCTCTTTCCGAATCCGTCATCAAAATTAAGTTTTGTTCATTAGTAAAAAAAATATGGCCATTTTTAAACAAAAAAAACCGAAAAAATCGAAGACATTTTTTTTTCAATATTTTTTTTCTCATTGAAAACGCGCGAGGACCCTCCCTTTTTCTTCAACCATGAGTGCACAAAATAGTTGTAGTTTAAGAATATATTTTTTAAATTTGTCGACATTGAAATTTTCACCCCCAAAATGGTGCTTTTCATCCCTTCAGCAGGAAGACAATTTTCACTCTTGATGCCTAACAAAAAAATATTCAAAGCACTCGACGAAAAGACCACACACATTCTCTCGGTTGTGATAAAATTTGACGATATTAAAAATTTGGACGAAACCAATATTTCGTACGAAAGTGTAGCTATTTGACGATTTATTATTCTTATTGTCTGCATTTCGGCAACTATAATGTACACCGTTAATAATTGCGTGCCTGATGATAGAGATCGAATCAGGCTGGTAACCGGCACTATGCATTAGTTCTGTTTCCCAAGCGTCTGGTTGTCGATTGAAAAAACTTCCAGTAATTTGGAACTTGGTACCGGTAGTTCGTACATTCGATAACTTCATTCGTCCGTTCTTTTTTCCACCGTTCAGTATGGAACATACTCGATTTCTGGTCATTTCTGAAATTGATTCATCATGTACGAGACTTTCGGTAAATCGATTCATTAAAAATCGCGTTACTATTTGCAAGGGTCGTGTTGTTGCGCTGCTGACCGAGTCAATTATTCGTTTGTTGAACGATTTGAATAGGAAGGCACTATGGGCCTACAACGGCCCCCAATTCTCAGCTGTGTCCATTAAATGAGTGAGGAAATGGACATTAAATGTCATATTAGATTTACCGAATATATGTTGGAAATTTTCGACGTACTTTTCGAGTAAAAATCACGCTTCCTGTAGCTCTTCGGTACTTATTGAGTTTTTACTCAATATATATGCTGCACTGGACAGTAATGTTAAGTGTTCATGATCTCTGTCGCGAATTATTCCCTTCAAACACAACGTGCTGTAATAGAGGAGCCAATTTCGTCATTCAGACGCCTTCCAATTAGCACAAGTTTGCACATTTTTTGGTTTTCTCGATACTCTGCTAGGCGATCGTATGTTCACAAGCCGGGAATTGAGTTTTGCCAATAACTTTGGTTTACCTCGGTACCAAGGATCGGATGCTTTTCCAAATAGAAGAAGCGTGGCGTGTTGCCTAGCTACCCCCAAAAATACGCTGTGCATGCTTTCGACGACCACACCCCGAGCTAAATCAAGTTTCGGTATTATCGCGAGTATTGATGTTCCTTTCACACCACGTATTTTTTCGTCAATCTGATCGGCTTGATTCATGTGCTCTCGAATTTCATTGTCGGTGTGACAAGCAGCGACAGCTTCAATTGGATATACTCGAGTACGATTATGGGTTTCACCTTCGGTATAACAAAATGTACATCCGTATTTGCCGTTAAATTGCGTCATGTTGAGAAGTGAAGGTCTCGCAATTGAGTCGACGGTAGCAATGAGGGTAACGAATTTGCTCGTGATTTCATCGATGTTACCGTTATCGCCAATACGTTTGTAAGTTATACCCGTTGTGTATAAAGAACGTAACTCTTTAACTATCGGAAACAACAGTGCGTTCAGATCGGGGTGAGTGCTATCAACCCATACGCCGCTCATTAACATGTGTCGTTTTCGCGCATGAGGCGGCAGTTCGTTCACTGTAAACAATACTGGCCAAGCGCTGCTATTTGACGAATTGGCTACCGAAGCCCCATCTGTGTTCATTGTTAGTGAATAATTATTTTGACAGCTTAAAAAACCACCAGGCCCGCATTCCTTTTGATAATCTTTGCCGTCGTAGATGTCCTCAATGTTATTATCGTTTTCTTTTTGTCGCGTGTACCGGTACCGTAAAGAATCCTGTATTCCCGGAATCGAGAACAGATTTTCCAACTGTTGTTTCAAACTGAGCTGAATGAAGTATGACCATGACTCTTCGGGTTTATCCGGGCCGCTTTTCTTGCAACAGTACTCTCGAGTGGGTTCTGCCCCCTCTCCAATAAAGTCATGGCAGTAGCGACAATATAAACAGCGCACTATTATTAATTTATCGTTTCTCGACAACGTTGACCAAAGACTTGACTTCGTGGAAGGTAAACCACTACTGTTGGTTATTGAAATCATCGAATTAAATAATTCGTAATAGTTGCTTCGTAGGATAGATGGTGGCGCATTGATATGGCAACGACCTGAGCGAATATACCAATTTATGTTACATTTGGCCTCATTGTCGCAATTCGGGACAAATCGACGGTACCGTTGCTCTTTATTCTGAACATTCCTGACGGGTTATCAGGAGAATCGGTATCGTTTTGTGATTCTTCGAAGGTCGACGAATAGTTGCTATCTTCCGGGAAGTCATCGTCGGTCTTATCGAGATTATCAATGGCACTTTTTTCGTTACAATCCGTTTTCGTCCTCAATCGAAACGGTATTAATTTTTTCATCATCTGATACTGTTTGAGAACGCGCGGCTTCGATAGTCAAAGGTCGGTGTGATAGAAAAATGTGTGTGAGAAAGACCGAGAGAATACAACGAACGCGTGAGGACTACCGTATGCGTGAGAGAGAGAGAGGACCGAGCGCGTGAGATAGAAGGGGCACCGAATGCGTGAGAGCGAGTGAGACGCACCGATCACGTGAGAGCAAGAGACACACCGATAGCAGCACGCGTCACTGAATGTATTCCGCCCGTGAGCGAGAGAGAGAAGGAGTGAGACCACCGTGCTCTCTCTCCGCCGCGTGAGATGCTGAAAGGGTGGGGATGCACAAAGAAAAATGTACCGCACTTTTTGTCGTTCACTTCACTTGATTTATTGCAATGAATTATATGTATAGGTCCGTTAATTGAGAGCACCGTTAATTGAGGCAAATGTACAGGTCCGAAAGATTGAGTTAACACCGCTCACTGAAACAACACCGATTATATTAATAGGTGCCGACACCGAAATGTAACGCAATTTAATTGCCCGACTTGAATTGAGAATTACGGGATGGTGATGTAGCCGAAAAAGGAAGATATCAATACCCGTGTATTGATACTATAGGAGAGTGCAAAGTTCACACCCTTCTTACATTGATAATTTCCCGAACACAATGAGGTAGACCGAGAACAAAGAACAAAGAACAAGTTAAGGGTACAGACACGTGTTGATTGCGCGGTATCCGGAACTAGAATGCCGGCTAAGATGGCTGCGGCCGGCTCGCAACACGAGGTGCGCACGAAAGGTGCGCGTGAGGAGACGAGGGCCCCGTTGTTGGCCTCTCGCTCACGTGAGACGGCGCCACCGAGCGCCCCGCCAAGTTTAAACGTTTCCTCAACACACTTTAAGGAAAAAAAATATGGGAACTCTGATTTCATCTGTTTAACCCTTTGAGGGGCACATTTTTCTGCTCGACGAAATTAAACATTTATTGGTGATCTTTATGTTTTCGGGGTCGCTGATTACGATTCTGAA
>JABMBV010042178.1:0-14655 GCA_018906735.1 Mesochorus sp. PSUC_FEM 10030011
TACAGATATATATTTTAACATATATTTTCATCCAATATATAAAAAAAAAACAATATATATTTTGAAAGAAACATTTTCATTTCACGGATAAAAATTTTTAGGACTGAGAAGGAGGTAAACAGTGACAAAGGTGTGCCCATTAAATTTGTAAGAATAATTCAGAATTGTATTTTACTCGATATTTTTTCTATTTAATTTGAGTAAATATTCAATTTGAATTTTTTGGGCGTAATAATTAAAATACAGTAATTTCAACAAATTATGAAATATAATCTATCATCAACTTAACAAAAGATCTCTTTAAGTGTTGCATAATAGTTGGAAAAAGTTGTCAACAGCGAATCGGAAGTTGGAGAGTTTGATGGTGATGAGGTACAACGGAAAAGTACAAGTTGGCAGCTTTTGTAGAAAGAAAGGGGAAAAGGAGAAAACCTGATGATGGCGTCGACCAAGACTCTGCCATCAAAAAGATCTCTCTCTCACTCTCTCTCTCTCTCTCTCTCTCTCTCTTACTCTATACGCCCGGAGGCTTTATGTCCCGCAATTACGATGCAATTACGATAAGACTCCGGTTGTCGTTTGGCGAGAACACACCATGGCAGGCGTGAATTCGAGCACTAGCTCTCCCTCTCTTTCTCTTACGAGAGTATGGAAGTATTGTAGAAGAGTACCGGTGCGGACACGAAGAACGAGGTCCAAAACGATCTCGAGGAAACTCTTGCAACAACGGCTTGTATTTAGATTACTATTTAGTGTATGCATACTTTTTACAATAGTAAGAACGAATTTCGATTATCGATTGGGACAAAAGAATCGTAACAACAAATTTTTTATAACTTTCATCTATCATATTATAAATATATTATAAAACATTGATAATACCATTTTTGAAAAAATTATAATTTATTATCATTCTAATGAGTTTGAAAAACGTGTTATTTAACAATCTCAAATTTACGTTCAGTATATAATGATATTTTTAATTGGTATTTATTATTAAAAAATTCTCACTCCAATATTTAAATAAAATTCCAATATTTATTGAATTTTTCATTTTTTACCCAATTTTATTTTATTTAATGAAATCATGCATGCGAAAGTCGTTCGTAAATGAAATCTCTGATAACTGTAAGTGGTAGATAAAAGTTATTTTTGCATCCATCAAAGTTTTAATTTGTACGAGAAAACTGTAGAGTCAAACCCCCATCGAAGCGATTGGTACCCCAAGATTCTTCTCCCCGAATGATAATACCAGTGTGTTACTTCTGTATAAAGGATCCTTAAAGATTACTCCTAACACTAGATTACATCCTTTATGATGGCATTTTTCCCTGAGAGTGCAGCGCCTATTATCCTCCCATTATCCATCCATTCGCCAAGAAGAAGGAAAAAAAATATAAGCCCTATATATTATCGTAAAGTTTATCTCTCATCTTGTTTTATTGACCAGATAAAAAGTATTAAATCCAGCGTGTAACGCGATTAAAACCATCATTCCCCCTCTTCCTCGACGGTTCAATAATTCGAGCATCGTTTATCGCACATATGTGGAAACAAACAAAAGTGAAAAGAGGAGTGGGGATTGAAGAAAAAAATACTCGCGAGTGGTTTTTGGACCAATAGCAAACTCTTCGGTTCCTGAACTCAGCGTTATTTTATCATCCTCTCTCGTTGAATGTGTACACGGAAAACGCGAGGGTAAATAATAGAAATTCTCGTAGAGAAACGCTCCATATATATATATGTAGTATATGTAAATGTGACAAAGAAAAGACCGTGATAGAAACGATTTATTTTGCAAAATCATTCCGACCGGCCTTCATATTTCCAAGTCCGTTTGCAACGTTGGTTTATAGTCTGGTACAGAACGTTTGTATGGACTGTTGTATGTAAAAATGTAGACCTCGTCAACTCGGATGAGGACTCGGTTGAGCGATCGACCGATCGGTGCAATCTTGTAAAAAATTCATAACGCGTTACCGAGGGTGTGAGATAAAAAAAAACACATAAAAACAGAATTGTGAAAAACGGTGACGTCGCACAATCCTGGATAATAAATTTTGACCCTTTTAGTATTTTATTCGACATATAGTTTTGAGCTTTTCGAAATTCGATATACACATTGATTAGATATTCATTATTTCTCATTTTTTAATCTTTCATCTTATTTATGATATGAATGTAAGTGTATGTAAAATTTAAATAGTCATACATGAAGGAATTATTGGTAACCAGGGAATTAAATTCTCACTGGGTAAAACATAATTGCATCTGGTATTGACAATTAAATAACTCGTGACTTTGTCATCATATATAGATACAAATTGGTACATAACTCGTTTTATCAACGGCATTCAAATAGGCCAACTTCCGCTATAGATGTGGAAATCTCTGATTTTCGCGAGCATCGATACCCATCCTTTCCTGTCAAACATTCACACTGTATAGAAAAATATGTATCTGTATATTCGGTGCGTGATGCAAGACCGAAAATAGTCTCCGAGCCGCGATATTGTATTTAAATGAAGTCGATCTGTTCTATCAGTATTTCACTAATTTATAGTAGTAATTTTATTCCTTCTCAAATATAATAGAGACAGAATTATCCACAATATTTTCTCATATTCCTCGAATTCGAATTCATTTTACATATTTAAGATAAAACGAGAAAACAAAAAATGAATTGAATAGAAGAAGAATAAAAAAAAAGAATGAATAGAAAACCAAGTTCAAGCATTTGACAAATCACGAAAATAAAATAATTTTCGTTATATCCTTCAATCGGTTCTTCTCGTATATATATATATACACATGTGTATACATGTAAAAGTATCGGATACATGGTGTCTTGGCCAATTTATTTTCCACCCACTAGCACGGCTCACGTTTCCAGCAATGACAGATCGTGGCAACCGGAGAAGAATAAGAAGAGCAAAGTTACGACGTTACAGTCTCTCTTTCTCCCTATCTGTGTATGTATATAGTTGAGCGAGTAATTAAAGTTGCTCGTTCAAAGTCGAAACACGAGAGAGCTCTATAGTTCCAGATGTTCCCGGGCTTCTCGTTGCGAATTCTACAACTACCGAGGCTCAAAAAATAAAAGGAGTAAGAAAAAAACGTCATGGGGTAAAGTAGTAACAAGTAGAATAGTAAAATAGTACACCGAGTCAAGATACAAGATTCGTCATTCTTTTTCAATTATAAAATACAAATTTAAAAACTAATATTTATCTGGAAAAAAAAACTAGACATTTTTTTGTGCCTCGAGCTACTATTTTTCAACAAAGCAAAATAATTCCGGTGGGCTCGAATAAAAAATTCAAAATGTTTGTTCTCATTAATAAAAAGAACAGGACTTTTGGACCAGTTTCGACGAAACATTTTAGAAGCTTTTGTACTCGTTTGTCTCCGTTTCGAGCTACCGCTCGGTTATTAAAATGTTTTACATTTATGCTGAAAGGTATATATGAGTGACACGAGAATTTCGAGGCAATGATATTGGACAAAAATTAAAAAAAGAGAGACGAGATGAGGTGAAGCTGAAGAAGAGTCTGAAAAAAAGTAAAGATATATGCTTGGTCTAGTTTATACGAGTGACGGTTACACTCTCTTCGTCAACGGCTCTGGTATTCGAGTGAGTCTTGTATATAACGCCAGGTGAGTCGAAACTTTGTTCAGTCTATAAGCAACGACGATGTAGGCGCGAACGTGTATGTGTGTGTGTGTGTGTGTGTGTGTGTGTGTGTGTGTGTACTTTCATCTCTGTGCTCGTTGTTGAGGAAAGCTCGCGAGACGCCAAGTGACCGAGTGGAAACTCACTCGGGGATAGTTTGCGAGACTCTCGAGATTAACGTTTGCTTATAACCTCCTTCTCCTTCAATTTTCATTCGCCAACTCTACCAACTCTCGTAAGTCAAATTACAAATCCTCCTTATTTTTTTTTTGTTTCAAATTTTACTAAACGATGCTCGCAAAGTGCAATCATATTTTTTCGAAATTATTAGGATCGATTCTTGTTGAAATACTAATTTTCATTTGACGTTTTGTAGGCCTATAGATTGTCATTTTTCCTCATCTATTTTTATTCAATTTATTTCCTTTTAATCTGTAATTAAAATGTAGAAATGAACATTCTCTAAAACTCTCGTCAGCAATTTTTTCTGTAATTATTTATAAAAAAAAAACTGTGCAACCTGACAAAAATATATGAAGTTTGTATAAAAATATGTAATTTGAGCGAGTGAGATAAATGTATGATCCATAGAAAGCGACAAAATGGCGAGAAAATTATTTGATGAGCGACTCATTAACGATTATCAATCAAGCTATAACTATAGTCATCGATGCTTCGATACAGATGAGCTCATGCGCTCGTTTTGGATAAATGTTGTTAGCAGGCATCGCACTTTTTCCTATAAATTTGCCACGGAAGCTGTACATCATATACGAGCATTACGAGTATTTTACGCCAAGCTGAGCGTGCATAAAGCAACATAGAAAGGGAGAAAAAATAAGTGCGCACGGCAGAGTCGAAGGAAAAAAAAAAGAAAGAGAAAGAAATGGCAGAAACAAGTTTTACGCTCGGTGCTCAACGTCCGCCTCATATTAATACTGCCGAGTAATGAAGTCGGCGCACATGGCGATAAAGCTGTGGCGCCTTCCCTCCCCATCCTCACCTCTCGCACTCTCTCACAGTTCCTTTTTTCATAGGCCACACCATCTACGTACTACCAGCAGTTTTCGCGCACTCCATCTTCCCACCCCACTCCGCGTCCTCTCACTTTTTTCTTTCAAATTTTATTCACATTTTTTTCTCTCTCCTGTATACATTTTATACGTATATACATACGTGTCATAATGCGCTATGCATCTACCTTTAAATCCTGTAGCAATTAACGTCCATCTTTATTTCGACATAATTACCAGTGTCGTTTTGTTAATTTCGAGAAATTTTATCGAAAAATACCACGATTTTTACACCATTATTTACGAATTCAATATGAATTTCATTTCAATAATACTCGTATTGTGACTTTCTTAAAAATGACAGTGAATTTTTGTATTAAAAATTTCGTGTTGTGTAAAAATGTATAAATAATATTTCATTTCGATGTATATAATGATAATGAAAAATAATATTAACTCGAATGATATTGATATTTCGGAAAAAATGAAAAAAAAATGTCTGGTACATGAAATTTGACAAATTTTCACTCGATCGTTTGATGTCATTGTGACAAAATGCATTCGAGTGTATTATACTCGACACGAAATTTGACTCTCCTTACGATAGATTATATAGAGTGCAGCACAAGCGTCATAAGACCAGCTGAAAGGATAAAGAGCGGAGGGGCTAAAACTCGAAGGAGGAAATCGGGCGTGCTCGCGGATATAGAATTCTTATGGAGTATAAGAGTATGACAATATGAGAGTATGAGTGGTGGTGGAGGAGGAGGCCGGAGGAGAAGAGCCTAGGGAATCGAGCAGAGACAATTCAAGTTGCGGCTATATAAGAGGGGATAGTAGAAAAGAAAGGGTAGAGGGAAAGGGGAAAGAGGCTGAGACTCAAGAGACGATTTTACGCGTGATTCATGACACCCGTGTGCTTATGCTATAGATACGTTTCAATACGTATATAAAGAATCAAAATTACAATCTCAATAATACAAAATTACAAAAATGAATTTTAAGATTACAATAATTTTCTTTGTTTTCACTGTAAAAAAATATCAGGAGATTTCAAACAAGAATGAATCGACAGAAATATCTCACAACTTCATACATTTTTTCCAAGTAAATTATTGGATTTTATAGTAAATTATTAATTATTAGATAAACGTTATCAAAAGATATTGAAGAATTGTGGCGAGTTGGTATATTTTGATAGTCACAAATAATTCAAGATATATAACGTACATTTTTTTTAATTTTCACTTTTTCTCGTTGAATAAATAGAAGTACGTAAACTTTGATAATGACGTGAAATGTTAATGGTACTTTAGATTTTAAAAAATCAAAAGAGGGAAAGGGAGAGAGAGCATATGACGAGAATCTTCAGTAATAAAAATTTTGTTCTCGAATCAACTGCATTTTGATTGTTATTTCGAAACACAAGGGCGTCAAATTTCGTTTTTCAAATTTATATTGTAACTAGTTCTTATTATTTGAATAATTATATAAGTAAAAGTGGACTACGTGCAATTTAACTCATCGAATGATCAAAAATGAATAAATAATTTGGTTCCAAATCCATATTTTGCATACTCAGATATGAGAGTACGTTGATAAACATTATCATATGATGATTATTATAAATAGAAGAGAATTATATACGAATATTATAGTCGAGAACTACAGACAATCGATTTGAACGCGATGCTCTGGATTGTGTGGTACCCGTCAGTTGCACGTGCGCATATGATTCTAGCGAACGGTAATTAATAGCAGGAACCAGCAGCGAGGCTTTTACCAAAATAATTTTTCCTTTAATCCTCTATCTCCCACAAAATATTTTTCATCCTAAATAATTTTATGTCAGCAATATATAGTATATTATGTAAAATTAATTCATATTTTTTATATCCAGTATTTTCATTCTTTAAAAAAACATATTACGATAAAAAAGACAAATTTTATTCGGTAGAAATTATTATTATCCAAATTTTTATATTGATCGTAAAAAAGTAGTAAATTATGAAAAATCAAAATTTAGTGTATAATATTTCCATGATAAGAGTAATTTGAAAAATTCGTAATATTTATTTTAAAAGTGTCACTTTTCAATTATTTTACCGAATAAAAATTACATACAATTACTAGTTACGTATAGTTTACACTGACTGTGATATGAAATCATTTAAAATGGTCATTTTTTCGTATAACGATTATAGAATTTTTAACTCGAATTTATATAGTATACTATGGTATAATTCGTATCGTTGCGGTTGAACCAGTTCTAGCTCTATATTCTATTTATTGGATATCGCGTATCGAAGAGTCAAAGAAATCGGTAGATATGTAGTAGGTAATACTTAATGACCTACACATATGTATACTTGATGCATTAATAGATAAAAAAAAGTTGTGGAAATCCAATACTGTTTCAATACTAAAATTGATAAAAATTGTACATATGAGACTAAATAAAGGCAATTTTTTTTATTTATCATAATTTTGATAACAGTTTTTCAATAACATTCAATAACTTTATTACCGAGTTACTCAATTTGTCTTCAATAAAATTGTGACCAAATTCTTTGAAAAAAGTAATTTAAATTTTGTGAATGTTAATTTTACTATTTCTTTTTGTCCATGGATTTTTTTTTGATAACTGAAAAAATACCATCCAAATTGGGATTTTTGGCCATAACGTGATGTCAAAAAAGTTGATAAGTGTACAAGAATGATGGAGTGCATGGTGTGAGAAATGAAACATACGATCGATTGCTTTTCCAGAATATGGAATATGAATTGATGATAAAAGCTTTTATATTCTGGTTTTTTCATTTAATATGGCCTGTATTGTTGAGAAAAAAAATCCATGAACGTCACCACTGAAAGAATTGTTTCGGTAATCTTACGCGAAGGCCTTTTATCAAAGAATCACATACGCATATTTGATAATATGGTGAAATATAAATGTATATTTATAAAACTAAACTATGTTGAAAAATGGTTATTGTATAATAATGAAGAATGGAGATAGCTTAATCCAGAATGTTAAGATATTTAGGAGAAGCATTTTGGAGATTCATATATGTACAAGGAATAAAGAGGCCATTTATCTGACATAATAGAGGCCATCTCTAGATCTCGACTTGATTATCAAACGCCGAAGTCAAGAAGTGCCCCCGGGCCTCAACGAGAATTTGCAGCATCGAAACAGATTCCAGTTACGTCAGAGTTTAAGCTTATCCGGCTCAACACTCCGGAGAAGGAGGGGAGAGGATTGACAACGAAATCGATTATTCCAAACGATAATAATGTCTCAAAACGGTTCAACGAGCAAATTACTCTCGTAAACATAATATTTTCGAAGCATACATTGTTTGCCTTTGTGATAAAAAAGATTCAGCAATGTTTAGCCGCTTTGATCACCGATATTGATTTATTATTGATCAAGTGAAGAAAAAAAGATTGCATCTCATTAGACATAAATTAAAGAATAAGTGGAAAAATACAACATTTTTCGGTATTTTTCGAGAGGTTATTGGCGAAAATGATCGTATACATTTTTTTTTAATTTAGAGCACCCGGTGAATGACGCGACATGTTTCAGCGACCTTGACACTAAAACGCAATTTCGCAATCTATTTTCTCACAGATAATATTCATACATACTCTCATATCAGTCTTACACGACTCGAGCCACAATACTATCGCACAGATAATACGTGCTGATTTTCTATTCTTGTGTTGGTATTGCAACGCCATTAACGTAACAGTCGTGACGATTCCGCCTCCACGAGCAGACTTTAGTACTGTTGCGTAGTTTTTGGACATAATTTTACCAATAAAAAAAATATTTGAAAAATGGAAATAAGTCTTGTTTGGATAGGAGTGATGTTGACACTCTTTGGGTACTTCTTCAACAAATATTTCGTTTCAAACAATTATTGGCAAGACCGAAATATCCCAATAATTTCTGGCGCATTACCATTCGTCGGTCACGCGGTAAAAATGTTTTGGTCATATAATTCGTCGACAAGATTTTTCACCGACATGTATGCAGAAAACAGAGGCCGAAGCATGGTAGGATATTATCAAGTTCGAAAGCCGATGCTCATACTGAGGGACCCGGAGCTGATAAAGACAGTGCTGATAAGTGATTTTAAAAAATTTCACGAACACGTATTTAGCGTGGACGCCGAGAGCGATCCGCTGATGGCCGAGAATCCCTTTTTCAATTCGGATGAAAAATGGAAAACGGTGAGAAATAGACTCGCGTATGGTCTAATGTCGAGCAAGAGGCTGCAAATATTACTAAACCCAATAACGGAGGTCTGTAAAAAATTTACGAATTACCTCACCGAACGTGTTGAAAAATCGGATGGGGGCGAGTGCGAAATAGAAACAAAGCGACTGGGCAATATGTTCACTGGGGAAGTCGTCGCAAGCGCGGGTTTCGGGATCGAGGGCGACTTCTTCTCAGGCGGAAGGGGGCCGAATTCGTTTCGCGAGGCTATTGAAGGTTTTATGGAGCCAGGAGGAGTTATCAACGGTATCACCCAAAATATCCTATTCTTTTTTCCATTTCTGAGGAAAATCTTGGGCATCAGTCTCTTACCAAAAAAAATTGATCGTTTTTTTCGGCGGGTTATTCACGAGATGATTGTCCTACGTGAAAAAGATGGAACTATCCGAAATGACTTTTTGCAGCTAATGTTGGATAAATCCAAAAGCGATGAGACAACAGAAATAGACGAGTTCGCGATAACGGCGAGCGCAACTTCGTTTTTCCTCGACGGGTACGAAACTGCGGGTATCACCTTGGGATTTTTGCTTCATCATGTCGCTGAAAATCCAGAGATACAAGAAAAATTACGACACGAAGTTCGTACCGTTCTCGATAGATACAACGGCGAAATAAAGTATGAGGCGCTCGGTGAAATGACATACATGGATCAGGCTTTTAATGAATCCTTGAGACTTGACCCAGCGTTGGGTTTCATGTTAAAAAAATGTAACGAACCGTATAGACTAGTGGGTAATGATGGCCTCGAGTGTCTCGTCGAACCGGGCGTTCAACTTGTCATACCCATTCGTGCAATACATCGAGACCCGGAATATTGGCCAAATCCCGATATTTTCCAACCTGAAAGATTCACCGAGGAGGCCAAAAAGGAACGTCCAAAAATGTCATTTTTACCATTCAGTGAAGGACCGAGAATATGCGTCGGCATGAGAATCGGCACGTTGCAAATAAAAAGCGCACTCGCTACCATCCTCAAAGATTTTTCTATTCGAGTATCGCCAAAAACTAAAGTACCCTTCGAATATAATGCTGGATCCATTTTTACTAGTGTCAAAGGAGGAATGTGGGTCTATTTAAAACGGCTGTAATGAATTTCTATTCTGTGTACCACGCATTAATTCTCTACTCTTGGCAAGCATATATAACACTTTTTCTTTATCTTGAATATCTTTCCATTATTTCAATATTTAATATAATATTGTCCATTCTCAAATTTTCATTTGTAAATCGATAATTTTTTTCAAGTAAAGAATGTACAAATATTATTTTTAATTAATTCCTATTCTCAATTTTTTCACTTGTATAAATTGACTACGTTTTTATGTAAAAAAATGTATAAATATTATTTCTAATTAATTCATTACTTTATCAACGTTATTGATGAATTTGGGAAGCTAAACGAGTCGCAAAGAGTCAAAGGAAGATGATGATTGTATAAAAATCCAAAAGTATTGGACAGACAGAGAAGTCGGGGCAACTTGAAAAACTAAGAGATTATGTAAGTGCGTCAAGAATTTTTAGAATGTTAATTAATAAAGCTACTAAAAATAAGACAAGTACGTGAACATGTCCAACCGTTTAGTATACAACTCTAGTATATAATTTTTTAAATGGATTAATTATACGAGGGTATAAATAAAGACTTTTATCTGTTTTCAAGCGATAATGGTTAACTCATTTCTTTGCTGTTAATCCTCAGTTCAATTAATTGAAATTATGTGAGCCATGAAATAAACCCATTACAAAATTTTCATCATGTACATTTTTAGCAGACATTTCAAAAATTTCATTGGAGAGAAGTATAGCAATGTTTCCATAAGGTATAAATACGAGCACGAGCATTCCATCATTTCATCAAGTCATTTAACTTTATCCATGAAAACATTGAAAATATTCAATTGTCAAACTTAAATACGACATTAGTTCTAATAAAAAAAGATAATAAACATAAAAAATGAATAATTCAAATGAAGTTACATTCATTAGCTTGGACATTATATATGTATAAAAATTCACTTTTAAAGACAAATACTCATAACTTTTATAAATAACTTATAACTTGATCCACAAAATAGCCTATCTTCTCTTTTCGCAGTAAATTGGGTTATCTTATCAGCCAATGCAACTTTGTTAACGTAAGACGTCAGAGTGAAAAAAAATCGAGTGAAATATGACATGGAAACCAATTGGAGAGATTTATCCGTTACAACGTCCACTTGTATCAGCGAGCCAGCGGTGATGATAATAATTGAGCGCCAAGGCCCCCTGAAAGAGAAGATTGCATTTGATAATCGTGGCGGGGAGTGGAATAAAATGAGCAATGCTGCAGTCCTGGTGACGCAGCCTCTGAGTGTGAACCGCGTATCAGACTCTGTTACACATTGGGAGCTTCAATAATTTTTTTTTTAATTTAAATAAAAAAATTTCTCATCCATTTTCAACAAGAGAAAAAAAAAAGTAGTTTTTAATAAAAAAAGAAGATGGATTCGAGTCTTATTCTTGTGGGTGTCGTCTCGATTCTTTTCGTATATCTCTTTCACAAATACTTTATTCGGATCAACGATTATTGGAAAAATAAAGGAATTCCAACAATTCCCGGTGCTTGGCCATTTTTCGGTCACACAATAAAGATATTCTGGTCTTACGGAACGTTCTTTAGTTTTTGCGAAAAGATGTACAAAAGTCACAAAGGACGAAGCATGCTTGGATATTTTCAATTTCGTCGAGCGAATCTTCTAGTCTTCGATCCGGAGCTGATAAAAGCCGTGCTAATGAGTGATTTTGCCAAGTTTCAAGTGAATGTATTTGAGATTGACAGCAAGGTCGATCCTCTTCTCGCTGAAAATCCCTTTTTCAATACGGGCGAAAGGTGGAAAGAGCTCCGAAGTCATCTCGCATATGCTCTCATGTCAAGCAAGCGGCTTCGAATCTTCAGTGATTCGGTAAACAGAATCAGTGATAAATTGACCAAGTATCTTCGAGAAAAAGTTGAAAAATCGGGCGAGGGCAAGTACGAGGTAGAGATGAAACAATTAAGTAATTGTTTCACCGGAGAAGTCGTTGCGAGTGCGGGTTTCGGAGCCGAGGGAGATTTCTTCACAAACGGAAGTGGACCGAATTCATTCCGCGAGGCTGTTGATGGTTTTATGGAGCCGACGTTCTTCAACATGGTTCAGCAGACTTTGTTGTTTTATATCCCCGCGTTAAATTCCCTCTTCGGTATCAGTTTCTTACCCAAAAAAATGGACACCTTCTTCCGTCGCGTCGTCCACGAGATGATCGCTATTCGGCAGAAAGACGGAATCTCTCGAAACGACTTTTTGCAGGTGATGCTCGACAGGCATGAGAAGCAAGATGATGGTATAGACGAGAATTCTATAACCGCAAATGCGACATCCTTCTTCATGGATGGTTATGAAACCTCCGCTGTCACTTTGTCCTTCTTTGTTTATCACGTAGCCGATAACCCGACAATTCAAGAAAAAATGAGACAAGAGATCGTGAGTGTTCTCGATAAATATGACGGCCAGATAAATTATGAATCTTTGGGAGAAATGAGTCTGGTCGATCGGGCCCTTAATGAATCAATGAGAATGTGCCCAGCCACGATGGTTATCGTTAAAAAATGTAATGAAACCTGCAAATTTCTGGGAAAGGATGGCATCGAATGCCTCGTCGAACCTGGCACCGAAATCATTATTCCCGTTCAGCTTCTACACAATGATCCCGAGTATTGGCCAGATCCAGATACTTTCGATCCCGAACGTTTTTCTGAAGAGAACAAAAAAAATCGAACGAAAATGACTTTTTTGCCCTTCAGCGAGGGACCAAGATCCTGCCCCGGAATGAGATTCGCCATGATGCAGATCAAGGGAGCCATCGCCACCATTCTCAAAAATTATAAAATCGAAGTTTCGCCCAAAACTCAACGACCGCTTGTATTTAAAACTGGCACTATATTTCCTGTCGTCGAAGGGGGATTGTGGGTCAATATCAAACCACTTTGAATTATTTTTCCAGTCACATCGTCGTTGCGCAATTGACCTAAATTCATCAACTCCCCATCTCATATTTCGAACGAGTTCAGTCAACGCTTGCTATCAACATTATTACGAATATCACCATCACTTTTTTTTTCAAATCTTTAATCATGATAATATAATTAATTCATTTGAACTCGACTAATTCAATTAATTTAATATAATTTGGCATAAGTTTGAGGTGAACAATATTTACTACGAAAATTAAATGATAAATTGAAAAACAAGCAACTACAATTTTCAGGTGGTAACTTGAATAATGGTCAATTAGCAAAAATTATATCAAATATCATGAAGAAATGTTAAATATTTGTTAAATTTATCTAACGTACTTTTTTTATATGAATAAATATTTGCGACTTTTGTGAAGACTTCCATAATTGGTGCAAGCAACTTGTAACTTATCATCAGCCAATTACCGATTGACAATTATAATTGTCGGTGAACTCATGGAAGAAAGAGAGGGAGAGATAGAGAAAAAGAGATAGGGACAAGAGGGTATGAGAGTTTTCCAATAATTACCGCCAAGAGCCGCGTGTGGCAGTCAGGGAGGGGTGGGCACAGCTGTCTAGCCAGAAACCACAGGCTGACAGACAGCCCGTGATAACTGCAGCACTCGCTGCTGCTATTCGTCCCGCGGACAATGATTACTCATGGGGTGGAGAAAAAAACGTCCATTCTTCTGGTTGAAAAACAAAAAAAAAACAAAAATGCTAATCGAAAAACCGACGAGATCAAACATGATTAAATTTTTCCTCAGTCTTTTTTTATTTTTAATCCGCATACCGAAAAATAATTTACATCCATACAATGGGGAAAAATATCGTACAACAAAATATATGACTGGAAAAAAGTTAATTGCAGCGAAATAAAATGTATTAATCACAATGGTTAATTGGTTCTTTACTAGTATAAATACTATATTATAATTTGATGGAATAATTATAATTGGATCTTAATATTGCAAAAAATCTTTAATACTCGTAATGATTTTGTACAAGACGAAAAAAAAGTTTTGTTCAACTTTTGTTAAGGTCAATAGACCGATATACAATCATAGAATAAACAAAATATTGTAATGAAGTTTCTCGAAAATATATATGATATGAATTTAAAAATTGACATAAATAAAAAGGCATGAAAAAAATGTATAAAAGCGACAATAAAAAAAACGAAAGAACCTGCTCGAACTCAATCATTCGATCCATATATAAAGTCGTTCGAATCACAGATAAGTATACATGAATTATCTTTTTTTTTCTTGTATAAGTATTTATGAATCGTCATATAAGCAGTATATAAATATATATTGTATACGGAAAAAGAGGGAGAGATGTAAGTGGTGAGCAAGTTACAAGGAAAAGCACTCGGGCATTGCGAGATGCGGAGTAGAGAGTTATCCACCATCTTCAACAACCCTCTAAAGACCTTTCTGCGCTCGTCTACCACCGTCTTCTTTTTTTCCCATACATAGTTTCTAAATAAAATCAAGCCTTTTCCAGCTTTTTTCAATTCTTTCCTCACTATTTGACTTCTACAGTTCGTGCGCGAAACATAAAATCGCTGATCGTCAAAATAATCGATAAGAATTTCGCAGAAAATATAAAACACAACTTTAGCAATTAAAAAATTAATATTTAT
>JABMBV010042179.1:0-24124 GCA_018906735.1 Mesochorus sp. PSUC_FEM 10030011
TAGATTTATTAATTTTTCCTAATTTCAAAAGACAAAAAATTATAACTTCGAAATCGTAACAAGAAACCACTGAAACATAAAAACCACCTATATAATTTACTAAATTTATCCAGCAAAAAAATGTATCCCTCAAAGAATTAACTTATTGTTATTAAGAAAAAATTCATTATTGTATCAGTTCTTCATTATTGTGATTAAATATTATTGATACAAGACAAAAAAAAAGATGGTTTGTACCAAATAAAGAGTCAGAAGAGGCGAAGAAGCTTTCAGAGGAAAGAAATAAGCGAACATTTGCAGCTCGGACGAGTGTGGAAGTGAGCCACAGGGAGGGAAAAACCCTGAGAAAAAGAATGACAGTAAGATGATACGAAATCTTGTCTTTTCTTTTCATCCTTGTATCTCTGTTGCTGATTCAAATGAATCCGGTAATAATAACAGGGTAAAGGTGCAAGAAGATGCGCTGCTTGGAAATGTATCTATTTTATACTCAACGCGATTAGACGAACGTGAAGAGACACTGTATAAGGATGAAGAAAAGGGTGAGGGGAGGGATGGGAGGAGAAACGAGTCTGGGTGTCTGGGTTCAGGTGGCATTGCGACCGATATCGTAAATCCAGATCGAATTCCAAGTGGAAAGGACGCATCTTTTCTCTCCAAACATTCACCGCGCGCTCTTTTTCGCAAAGAGTATACATACTCACTACTTTATTTATTTGCCTTTTCTTTCTTTCCTTTCTCCTTTATCCTTCGACAACGAGTATATATATACGTATATTTACTCGTCCTTATATATATGACTGGGAATATATATTCTCTCGCGTTACGAAGGAAAGCGGATCACGTGCCACCGAGGCTCTCTCGCGCTTCCGCAACTTTACGGATATACGCGAGAAAAAAAATGCAGAAACGAGATCCCTTCTTTCCTCCCCCTCTCTCGCTCTCTTATTCTCTCTCTATACATGCACGATCATATCGTATCCATACAAACCGATATTTTACGAATATTCCGAAAGTGTGCGATTATATTCTCAGGGCGTTTGTACGATTTTCGATTTTTCCTCGGGCCCTGCGCGAACGAGTTGGAAAAACTTTTTCTCAGTCTTCCGTATACCTTCCTACGTAAATATTGGTAAAGATGATAACCGGATACAAGCATTATTTCCGAAAGCCACTCTTACACTCAAACAAAAGTTGAATATTTTTAAACGAAACCTCCTTTTTTTTTACGCTCTGGCAGAAGAAATTCTATTTGCAATAAATTCGGTTTCTGAGAAAATTTAAATTGCTTTCAATCCGACAAATACTGGTCTTCCAATGCTCCGTACAAAAGTTAATTATTTTTTCAACGAAACTTGTTTTTTAATAGACAGGAAAATTTCTATTTACAATCAATTCAATTCGTAAGGAAATTTAAATTGAATCACTCAATAGTTTACGAAGAATAGGCAGACTTTGAAAAACGAATATTTTTTTTTTTACAATTTGATACGTATGTAAATGTTACTTATTTTTTAATGGTACTTTTTTTTTATGCAGAAAAATCGTAATTTGCAATAATTTCAGTTTATAATAAAATTTGAATTCTTTTATTAAATCTCGTATAAAAAAAATTTTTTAAAAGCATAATTGCGAAGTGTCATGACTCGATAAAGAAGCAACAAAAAAGTGTATTGTGAAGCGAAAATATCCGAATATAAAACGATAGCAATTTGGATCATCGTATATAAACTGTTTGGAACGAATGACTGTTATTTTTCAATTCTTTCCTCCCACGCTAGTTCATTTTTTATTTTTATTTTATTTCACATGCATCATGGTACATGGTCATATTTATCACTATTATTTTTTATTTTTCATTTTTCATTTTTCCCTCCGGGGCCCCCTGTCCCTTTTTGCCCACATGTCAAACGACACGCCGTAACACAATTATGAGGGAGGGAGGGAGAGAGAGAGAGAGAGAGAGAGAGAGAGAGAGAGAAAAGCAAAAAAGAAACATGGGCGCGCGAGTACAGCATTGAAAACTCGTACATTCAGTTATTCAACTTGATATCGATATGGACGCACACATACGCGCGCATGTATACAAGTGGCCTTGGGCAATTTTTTCGTACATTCTAGCTTTCGATCGACCGGAGATGACAATATAATTCCAAACAGCGAGAAAGGGTCATCGTTTTTCGAAACGTACAATCGCGAAAAATGGAATAACAAAAGAAAAAAAAATAATAATAATAACTCGGGAATAAAAACGAGGATTGCACCGTTTATTTTTGTAACAAGATTTCGAGGGTGAATGTACTTTCCCCTTTCCCACTCCCCTTCAGACGTCACAATCAGTCCTACAGTTATTCGGCAGTTTTTTTTTTTTACTTTTCCAAAAATTCGACAGAAAAGTATTAATTAATCTTATAAAGATTCCAGATGGTTTTAAATATTGAAATTAAATTGAAAAAAAAAATTATATTCTGCACAATTTCACAAAATTCTTTGCTAAATTACACTAATTTAAAAAAAAATTCTTAATTTTCAAAAATTGATACTTTTTTATACGCGAAAGAATAATAAAAAAAAAAAAACATTAAAAATGAAAAAATCGAATTAATTTTGTGCGTATAAATAGGAAATCATTTTATCAAATATAAAAAATAACTGACCACAATTATTTTCAAAATTATTTTATTGCCACATTGTTTCATCTCAATTATTATTAAACAATACCATCACATCTACTGCAGTATTAAAAATGCAATGGCTAGTGCAAAACTCTTTCAAACAAATTATTATTAGTTTTTTTTTAATCGAAGTATCTTCTCAACTATCCAGAATCTTTTAAATGCGTAAAAATGGCTGATTATTGACGAGGTGTCGGAAGTAAAGAATCAAAAATCATGGACCAAAGTATCAAGATCAATCCGGTGTGAAATGTGTGATGAAATTTTTTTTTTGTACGCGTATAATAATGTGTGAAAAAGGCGGAGAGAGGGAGAAAAAAAGAGAGAAGAAGAAGGAAGGAAAAAAGAGATGCTGGCGAGCCGATAACGGATCGAAATTTAATCGACACCGGTGCTCTCCAAATTGGATGGCCTTTGCGAAAGTGTAAACGCGCACGTACACACGCTCCCGCGTTGTTACTGTCTGCACACGTAACGTTGGATCTAGCTGCATTTTCGTGCACAATTTTCCATTGTCCTCGTTATGTTGTCATCGAATCTCTACAGTCCTTTACATATATGTGCGTTCTTTTTCGATGCATATACATATATATATGTATCAGCGCGTGTATATACATTATTTGAATTCGTAAATGATATATACGTGTATGATGATGGTGGATGTATGAGAAGCTTTGATCGATATTGGTATTACGCGTGCCAAAAAGCTTGCCAACATTTACAACCGATATATACACAATAGACAACTCTCCATACTGTGTGTTTGCAGATATCTTGTTTTACAAAGATAAATGTCGAAATATTCCCGATTACTATTTTCCGATATTCATTTTAAATATATGCATACAAGATTATTATGCATTTTAAACGCTTCGAATTAAATACGTAATTATTCAAGGCCATCGATTTCATTGACGTGATATTTGTGTTTTGAGTTTGATAAGATTAGGTTAATGTCCCAGGATTCGACAATCTCTTCCATATCTGATCTCCAATCAGAATGATTCGATTTTTATGAATATTAACCATATTGGGATCCGAGAAACTTTTCTATATCAAATATCAATGCATTCACTTTTTTCTTGCATGTTTTAGGAATTAATTAGTTACGTGCAAGTTCATTTCAATGCGAGGGCTCAGGATAATCACCATCGTGAGCTTTGGACTCCATTTTTTCCGTATATGTTCGTGAAAATTCAATGTTTTATGCATTCGAACCCAGTCATCGGTGTGATATTTTGCAATTATGCTTTCAGTGTAAACAAATAACCAATTTTTCTATTCAATCTCGTAATTGAATAAAAAAAGACTAAAAATTAATCATTTTTGCGTATTTTTTTACATTATACTATTTATATCCCATATACGAAGATAAATTAAATAATATTCATTTATTATACCACATTTCGATATAATACAATGATACGCACGAGAAATCCAATTCTCCTCTATATATTTCCATTAGCGGCTCAAGTAAGGCTTCGAGTTCCCTGCTCTATTGAAAACCAGTTGAAACAACATATAAAAAGAATTTCGAACGTGTGGCTTGTAAAAATTTATAGGAATATCGAGGTTTTTGCCTAAACATGTCGAACACTGGGACACTCGTCTTATTTGGCAATAAGCGAGAAATGTGGCGAGTAACGCGCGATTCAACTATTGGTGGATACGATGACCGTTGACCCAAAGGAATCTTTGATGGGCCATTGATTATATACAACTATAACTCTGCAGTTCTACAACTTCGCGACGACATGTATATAACGTGATCGTAAAATGTACGCTGACACACGAGAGAATCCTATACGTTTGAGCCCCTTTTTGCTTTATTCTCGTATATATAAAATATATACAGTTGGTATATGAGAGGAGTTGTGCCTCTGAGCCGTCTCCATAGGGAGCGATAACTCTCGACTTGGAAACGAGACGCTCACGTATGATCCACCCGATGGAGCAGGAAGTCCAAAGAAGAAGAAGAAGTAGAAGTAGAAGAAGAAGAAGAAGAAGAAGCAAAAGAAGAAAGGATGTACATTACTTTGTACGTATTTTTACGATTGTGTGTATGTGTACCAGTCCTCAACATCACGTCAATTTTTCCCACCGAAGAGTCCAATTTGTCGTTCAGCGAGTTATGCCCCTTGACTCACATGAGCTCTGCTCAACACTTTATTCCCTGTTCTTATTTACTCAATATACTTCATATCTTGGAATATCATATTGGAAAAAGAATTTTTTCTTTTTATTAATTTTCTATTCAATGAACAAAGATTACGGTTTTACGGTCAAGATTCTCGTGTACACCTGTATAAGAGATATCTGCCAACCAACGTAAGAAAAAAAAACGAAAGAGAGAGAGATAAAAACGTTCCTAAAAGGTAACATTTACTATGCTGCTGCATCGGAATTTTCGCGAGCTTATAGACGTGTACGCGCACATATAAGAGAGAGAGAGAGAGAGCAGAAAAAAGAGAACAGAGAGTTTCAGCCGTTCCTGACTACAGTGATGCGAAATGGGCTGAAAGAGAAAGAGCGAAAGATCGGGAGAAGAAAGAGAGAAAAAGAAAAGCTCGAAGGCAGAAGATGCGAGCTCTCTCCGCCCGGGAAATTGTTTTCGGTCAAACGGGGAGCATTTATAAGCCGTAAAATCGCGTTCGGGCACCGAACGATCTATTAAAGTTTTACGAGGCTTCCCTCGAAAAGCTTGAACCAACGCTGAGGTATACAGAAGAAATTCGCTTCGCGTGCTCGTGTACAAGAGCCATTCTACGATGGCGCTACTGTCTCGTCAAGTCTTCGCAGCCTCGAGCCTTGTGCGTCGAACGTCACGTTCTCGACTCTCGGAGCTTGATAACATTTATACATCGCGATGGCTCAATATCTCAGCTCGATACCGAGTCATCCATCTACAATCGTGTACGTCAGAGGTTATACATACTTTAACTCGAAATATTCTCATCCAATTGTGTTACTATCCTGCTTCCTTATGCCCAACTTTTTTCCTTACTATCCTATAATACACGACTATAAAAATCATTTCCGACAATGGATATACCCATGAAATAATATTCCTGTTCGACTGCCAATAGCCATAACAATAATAGTCGTAATAATTCGATTATCGAGGCTATACGTATATTTTACATGCAGATATCATCTTTTGGGCACAAAAATAACTAGGACAAAAGAACTCCCATTTGTCTCTTCTTTCGTCAAAGCGAGTGTCGAAGAAGCGGAAAAAGAGTGACGCAACACGTTTACCAGTAGTATTTCAAGTCTTGGAGCCAACACAATGTCATCATTTGGTTTGCTCTTGAAGTAAGAAAAAAACTTTTTCAAGGCAATATATATTATCTACGCGAGATAAATCATCGAAACATCATACATCGCAGCTTTTCACGAATCAATCGTCTTCCATTCATCATCATGTCACTTTCTTAAAAGTCGAAGAAACAATCTTGGCTGTTCGAGAAAAACAAATCACTTGGAAATCCGACTTGATGATTTTGTCTAACTTTATCGAGCTTCAAATCTGTGTCGAAAACTTTGCGCAGCAAGTGCCTCCTACGTAAGAAAACTCGAACAATATGCCAATGAGCTGGTGCCAAGTTTACTGAATCTCGATATAATTGAAAGAAGATTTAAAATGATTCAAACCAATCGACCTTGAGAGTGAGAACGTTTTCACTGAAATCAAATAAGCACTTGTGCAGTATTGGAAATGGGATTATAAATAATATAAAATACTGTTTAATTTCTTGTAATATTGAATATTTATTTAATGCGTAAAGAAGAATCGTCTGCACTATTCAAAGTTCTCTACAAGACTAACAAAGACTCTACGAGACTTGTGGCAAGAAGCAAGAACCCAAAAAGGATAACGTCAACAAAAATATGTAGAGAACTCTTGGTTCCCTTTGTCTATATGCAAGCTATCGAGTCGTCTGTTTATGTTTACGTTTGGCGGACTCTCCACGTCGATTCGTTCTTGAACTCTTAGGCCTGTATTCACGGTCGGTTCTTATATCTTGAGACCGTCTTAAGTCCAGCTTTCTATTGACTTATTAAGCATTTTCATTCACTAGTCGAGTCTTAAGCACGGCTTTATATCTGAGTACCGACTATGAATACGGGCATTAGTCTTATGTGTAAGTATATATACGTATATATATACCCTTTTTAGTGTTATAATAACTATATTATCCAATACGCAAAAACAGAAAACTGCGAGTATTGAATGAATGCTCATTCTAGAATTTTATACCCATAGAAGTCAACGAAATAACTTGCTGTTATCCACACATTGTAATTTGCAGCAAGAGTTTCATTGGAAATTTTGTCAATTGGGCGAGACTCTTGGTATACCAGTGTGCAAAATACCATGGTATAATTGTATAAATTTCAACCGGGGTAAAATATAACAGTAGAGGAGTTGAGTAAAAATGTACGAGTTTCGCGAGTCTTGGCAGTTGAAGACCACACCAGAGCCCAGGTAAAATATTTTACGGTGAGCCTTCGCCCTCGCTCTTTCTCCCTCGGTGAACCCTTTGGTGTGTGGCGACGAAAACTGCAGATCCGAGTCGGGGCTCTCTGTGTTTCTCACTGGCGCGTTGGAGAAATCTCGCTCCCTCCTCGTAACCGCTATCGTAGGGATGAAGCGAGCAAACGAGAGAACAGAGAGAGAGAGAGAGTAAGCGAGACTAGCAACTCTCCGTGAGCGCGTAATGAACTTGTGAATATTTAGTGGGGTAATTGGCCACCACCGGCGAAGCTCGAGCGATCCAGGCAAACCACCGCGCTCTGCTGCCTGGCTGCTGCTGCTGTTGCTGGCTGCTGCTGCTGCTGGGAACGCACACCAGCCCCCTCTTTCATCTACAGGGTGCTCGCGAAATCCAGATGCAGAGCCAATATCGAGCGGAGCCACCTGTGCTCTCCCCGGCCATACTAGACTCTAACCAATGGTGGACAAGTGCACACACACACACGTGCACACACATACACACATATGCTTGGTGCTCTCTATGTATATTCATTCCCAGAGGCCCTTCCTATTCTCTCTAAATTCTAACTTGGGCTCTATAGTTGTAGAGAAACGTACTGTGTGTCTCCAGCTTCTCTCTCTCTCTCTTTCTCTCTCTCTCTCTCTCCTTTCCCTCCTCCCTTTCCTCTCTCCCTCTCTCTCTTTCTCTATACTGTAACGGCTCTCCTCCGCAGCGTAGATCCAGCAACAGCGGGAACAAAACGTGCCCGACCTCGGTATCCCATCGATAATTCGATTTCGCCCTGAGCGATACAGCGAGAGAACGGCATTAGGATATAACTGAGGTGTAGCTGCGTTACCTTGGATTTCAGCCAGAAATTGCCTCGTTATTCCAACGCATAAAAATACCGAACGAAATTATTTTCCCCATCGAGTCATCATCGAGGAAATATTCACATGTATATTATATATATATAGGAAACTCGATTTGTTACATACTCGTATACTTTTGTTAAATTCATTATTGAACATGCCGCTCGTTCTTTTTATACATCCAACATTTTCCAGTCTTTTTCATTCTC
Source organism: Mesochorus sp. PSUC_FEM 10030011 (assembly GCA_018906735.1). Taxonomy (NCBI): domain Eukaryota; kingdom Metazoa; phylum Arthropoda; class Insecta; order Hymenoptera; family Ichneumonidae; genus Mesochorus; species Mesochorus sp. PSUC_FEM 10030011. Next base: position 8,235 of record JABMBV010042179.1, read on the forward strand.
ATTATCTTTTTCTATTTGGAGAACGAATGGATGAATATGTTTTACCATGCTGTGGTTGGATACCTTTGGCAATAATTGAACTAGGGTAGATCGTAAAATCAAAATAGAGATAATGGAAGCTGAGAAGAAAAAAAAAGGATAGGAGAAGAATGAAGAATAAAGTGAAAAGAAAGGAAAAAAAAACGTTATATACGTAGAGAGTTTATTTATTCCTCGGTATCCCATTGGCAAAAGACCTACGTGGAAAAAATCATTTATTTTACACCCTTTGTGGACAAGTTAAGTGGATCTAAGACGATTAATTTATAGTTATAAACTTTTAAAATTAATTTAGAATTTTAATTTGCAATTTTAGCTCCGCTTTAAGACTTAATGAAATTGGTAAGATCAGACATTTATCATCACGCCCAAGAAAATATATATATATAATATTGTGTGTAAGAGAAGGAGAAAGAGAGAAGGAGGGCATCACTTGAAATCAGGTAGATCGATTTGACTAATTAATATTCGTATCTGACAATTTACAAAATGATCGTAACAAAATATATTGGAATTCAGACAGGACAGTGTTTGTCGAGTCAGTTAATATTGGAAAAAAAATGCATTGCGTTGAGAGAATTGAAAGAGAGAGAGAGAGAAATAATGATGATGATGATAATGATGATGATGATGATGATGATGATGATGATGATGATGATGAGTAGTAACATTAATAAGCAGGAAAAAAGAGCTATCGGGTTAGAGAGATGAGTCGAGAAGGGAAAAATTGGCGATCGACATAGGGGTTCTGTGACGATGGTCGCCACCAGTACACAATTTTCTCTGCACCATGTACAAACCCACCGTACATACACACACACACATGTAGCAGACCTCTCTCTCTCTCTCTCTCTCTCTCGGGTTCTCTTTCTCGCGGTTTGCGACTATAATACCACACACGAGAGAGTGATTAAAACCGATAATACCGCAGGCGTGTATAAAAATTACCAAGCGGCTAATAAATGGGCGTGCCACCGAGGAGACATGCAACAAAACTCCAATCGTATGTATATATACGTACTAAGCGTGAGCTTGTCGAGTCCTATACTCTTTCTCTCTTTTTTTTTCCTCTTTTACTCTAGCGTGGGCTCTTTTGGATACTTTGAAAATGAATAAAAAGGCACAGCCCCGCGTTGTTTGACGTTTGAGTTACGCCCTTCTGCTCGATAGCAGGCCATTTTGTATGTATATAGAAAATGGGTAAAACTTGTGTTGTTAAGTCAAAGTGAAGAGTAGAATAGAAGCAAGTACGGAACAAGAGTGAGAGAGAGGGAAATCAACTCTGTCGCCTTCAAGTTCTTTGCACGCTATCCGAGCGTTTTATAATCGTCGTGGCCAACTTGTTTCCTCGCCTCTTTCTCTCTCTCTCTCTCTCTTGTTCTCCATCATCCGCTCTCAACCCTTGCGGAAAAATGTCCAGCTATTAATTTTCTTGCCCCGGTCAGTTCAACCACGAGAAATACACCGACACCTCTCGCGGTTATAATGATAGATGAAATAAAATATAAAATAACTCGTTGGTTATTCCATGCGTGCCGATAGTTTCATTTTTCAAAACTTTCTTTTTCTTCTTCTTCGTGGCGTTGTTTATTTGGGTGATACTTTGCTTGAAATTTACAACCGTTGTCTTTGTTATCAAAAGACGCGAGAGCGTCTCAACGCCAAGTTATTGAAGTCAAAATTTATGTGAAATATCAGCCGTGTACTCTAATATACAACAAAATTATCAATAATTCAAAAATTTTAAACTTTCAACCTTTTTTTTTAACAGAAAACAATGGCCTTCTATCACAAAATTTGATACGAATTTTCTAACATAATAGAATTATCCCGATCGGTCCTGCTGATCCTGAGATAGCGCAATAATTAATTATAAATTATAATATACTTAATCATACTTAATATAAAAATTTCACGCACTTTTAATGTTGAATTTTAAAAAAATCGCGTTGATGCAGTATAAGGATCGATACGGTGGCACGAACCGATAATCTTTTGTAAAATTCTACCGTTCGCATCCACAAGTTGATTCAATTTTCAACGTTCGAGCAGTTAACGAACGTGGATATATATATAGAGAGAGAGATGTAATGTACGAGAGAGAGAGACCATTTCGTCTTGAGCAGAAAAAGACGCCGGGCGAGAAGAGATTTTCTTTTTTTTCATTTATAATCCATCTCTCATTCCCGTTTGTATAGGTGTAGAGGAACACCGAGGAGAGAAAACGAGGGTTCGAGCTATCCACCAATCGGTTTCCAATCTGCCAGCAGAATGGTATTCCATTAAAAAAAATTTTACTCTAACCTCTGCGTGTGCACTTGCGCTCCGGCAACTCTCGTCGTCGTCGTCGTCTGTGTGTATACAACTTTTATGTATATAAATGTGTGTATGTGTGTGTGGGTGGTGGTGGGTGGTGGGTGTGTACGAACTGTGTACAGGCTGTCGCTTATTCGTGACAGAAACGAACGAGACAAGGCTGAAATACGAGACCAAAGAGAGAGAGAGAGAGAGAGAGAAAAAAACGCGTCAAAGGATAAAAGCGGGATAAGGAATTCGATGAGGAAAGAGGAGCAGAAATGCTCTGGACGAAAAAGCTACGAGGCAGGAAAGCGACCGACTGACTCGTACCGATAAGAAAGTCTCGATCCGTTTCTCTCTCCTTCCCCTCCTCCTCCTCCTCCCTCTTCTCTTTCTTTCTCTATATATATACACATCAGTTTTGCCTCGTCTCAAACATTTTCCTCCAACTCTTCTCCACCTGTACACCCTTTCCTCTCCCTCTTACTACGAGATTATCATTCTCGCGCTGGTCTCGAGCATTTTCCTGCCTCCATCTTTATTGCTTTCACTCTTTTTCTCTCTCTCAGTCTCCATTTACCGCGAGAAGGCGACACTAACCAGCGTCGAGGCAAGGTGCCATAGTAGTAGACTGCTTGCTACACGACTACGGCACCTTGGTACCGCGTATACATTTGGCGAAATTGCGATGGAAGCTGCCAAAGCGAGAGAAAGGGAGAATATATAGGATACAAGTGCGGAAGAGGCGAGAAGAGACTGCAGCGAACAAACACGCTGAACGAAATAGGGAATTCAAGTGCCGCTGCTCTGATGACATCTCCTCCCTCCCTCCCTCTCTTCCTCGTCCCCAACATCGTCCTCCAGCTTCACGTACCTCTTTTCTCTACTTTAGCCACGATACGCGCCAATCCCTCGACAATTCTCCTCGCGCCCCGCCGTTCCTCCGATACATCTCACTTTGAGCTACACCACTAAATATATATATGTTGTTATACCCCGGCATCTTACTTTATTCAAAAATTTTCGATCTTTAAAGAGTCAGATATATTAAGTTCAACTCTTATACACGCAGTCGCACAAAACGAGGATATATTGTTAGTAATTTTTTATTGTATTCTACGTATTTTTAAAAAATTTTCCTGCAAAATTTCTATCCATTTTACCGTTTATTTGAAAATTTATTCATTTTCAAAGATTGTTACTTTTCTAAAAAAAAAAAAAACATTAAAAAAAACCAACATTTTTTTTTATAAATAGAAAATCATTTTATCAAAATTTAAAAAAATCTCAATTGACCACAGTTTGTAAAACATGAAAATTTAATATTAAAAAAATAAGAATAGGTCACTGAATTTCATCTAAATTATTATTAATTATTATTCGATTTTTCAAACATCCAAAAATATCCCCGAACATTTTTATGCACAATCGCATACTACTTTTAATCAATAAAAAGAAACCTTGGGACAAAAAACAGAAAGAATAAAAATCAAAAGCTATGCAAAAATACATAAAGTATTAGTTCACAATCACCATCCTAATAAAATAAAATTAATGAAATTTGTATAAGTTTAAGTAATATTTAATTTGTATATAAACTCTAAAATTCAATCCAATTCATTTGAAGATTTAACCAATAACAAATAAATTTAAATAATGGTGCGTACAATATGAACTTGGCACAATCCCTCACAAACAAATCCATACATAAATATAACGATGCTTTAGCTTTGAAATATTAATATTATGCGCGCGTGTAGTACGTATACAAAATTGCATAGTCGGAGCTTACGGTATCGATGGTGAAAATTTGTTTGAACAAGGAGGCAGAGAAATATATATACTTTGACGATTGATTATATAGCGCATGAAGTGCCGACAATTGAAATCTATCGACCCGAGGAGATCCGATAACGGGATCCGAAGAGCTGCTCTCCGGTGCAGGTTGAATCGAACCCCAAGTGGGATGTAGATTCATGGATCCGGCGTACGACCAATTGATTTCGTACAGTATCTACTTGTGCGTTGGGCACCATCGTGTGTACGATACGCTAACATTCTTCCCGAGATCCCGAATGACACTCTCGAAACGCATAATGTTGTCCGATAAGCGATGACCCAGTTACCAACGAGAGATACGAAACCGATCTCATGCTCAAAGTGCGAAAATTCCATGAAATGAAAGTTACGCAACTCGAGACAATGAATTATTATTAATTATATATATACATTGGCCTTTAATTGCTTTATCTCAGCATTGGCTAGATCGACCTGAATTAAAGCTAAAGATAAACATCTCCATCATGAAATTTCCTTTCAATTTTTTAAAGAACGCCTGAAGATCCTCGTAAAAGTTCAATTTTGAATTTGAAGAAAATTGAAAGAACACACAAAATAACAAGCAAAAGGATATCCAATGAGAGAAATTTTGTGAAAAATCGTAGAAGCTCCAAATATTAGGCAGAAGATAAATCCTTGTGAAAGACTCCATCGTACACACTTTTTTGTCCGCACGATAAAATGTAGAAAAATGGTATGTTAAAATTGGCATCCTTAAGAGTGAAGAAAAAACGAGTTAAGTGGAAGAAATAATAATAAAAGGATTAACGTTTAAATGGCACAATATTTGTCTGCATATATTTGTCTCGATGAATCAGACTGACAATCGAGTTACAATCGATAATTGATAATTTGATACAACGAATCATTGATATATAGAAAAGATGCGGAGACTCGTGTACGTTCGGTATATTTGTATGTCTCAAGGATTATCGAGCTCGCAATGTGCCCTGCTCGGAAAATCGCAGACGGACAGTTTGGGATTGAAGTGAAGACCCTTGGGGCAATGCATGAGAATCGGTTTACCCCAGTCGCAAACGTAATAACTCTCGCAGCTCTGAGGATTCGGCAACAGGATCGCGAAGCCGTCCTCGCCTATTGGGACGTCACAGTCGACAGGTGGATCGGTTGTCGGTCCATCGGTCTGGCCAGCGACGAGGCCAACCAAACATACGAGGGCAATTATCACTGCGGAACAATCGTTCGATCGTGTCAAACAAATTATTCAAGTTTTTTCCTCCAATTTTTCGATACTATTATTATTATACTATGAAGAACTTGAAATGCAAATTTTCATCGTTGCAATTGATTCTTTCTCAACTTCTTTTTTTCTACAATTATTCAACATTTGTTTGGATTTATTTAAGTTTATTTAGGTTTCAATGAAAATTGAATTAACTTTCAATAAAAAATTTCATCATTGCAATTAATTTTTTCTTAACTCTTTTTTTTCTAAGATTTTTCAACATTTGTTTTAAAAATAATTAAATTTTATTAAATTATTATCTTTAACTTGTAACATAATGAAAAATTAATATAATAGTAACTGATTTTTCTTCTTTTTTAAATTATCATTCAATATTTCTTTCTAATTTTTGTATAAATTATTATTTTTAAAACTTGCAACGATATGAAATGTAACATTGTTTTAACTATTTTTTTTCTTTCATTTTTATCGTTAATGATTAAATTCAGTTAATTAATATCGATCGTAATGAAAATATGATGATGAAAGTTAAAAAGTTGCTTACCTCCTCTCATTTTTGGGTTAGTATCGTAAGTTTTGTTGGAAAGGCAATGATGCACTGCAACGATGATGCACTTTTGTAATATTGATGATCGGGACATTGGGGTTCTTTATATACCCGGTACGTTTGGTGTTTGAAAATATCTTATCTCGACGAATTTTCTTTGTATCATTCTTATCTGTTGGGCAGGTGGATCGAGTCATTTAATCATGTTTAAGCCCGATAGCTGCAATGAGGCCCGTCAACGTCATTGCGTCTGCAATCGCAGCCTCGATCGACGATAATCTTGCAAATTTGCGAAAAAAAAACGAAGGAATTATACACGCGCGCATATCCGTGTGTTTTCCATGTTCATTTCCGACAATCGTGAGAATGCGCGATCTTGAAATGCTAAATAGTAAAACTCGTCATGGAAATAATATGACTTTTACGAGCCTTCATGACTCGAGTCATGTCGATTTTAGCTCGAATGACAATTCGCATCAATATCGACCCGTAAAATTTGTGCTTGTGAAGATTTTGTGCTTTCAAGGGCTGCTCCTCCCATATATACGCTCACGTATATCCTACGAGAGCCCATACGAGGACAAGGACGATTCGGCAATAAGACAAGACGTCCCGACACTCGGACAATGCGAAGCTCCTGTCGCTTTCGGTCGCTGGTTATGGCGGGTGCACAATGCCTATTGTCGGCCTCTTCCGTTCTCTCTTCTCTCCCCCCCTTCTCTCCCTTACAACCCTTCACCATATCCAACCAACCCCTTGAACCATCCTTTATTATACTATATACCACATGTACAATATTTATATCAATACGTGTAGAGGAAAAGACGAAAATTTTGAATACCATTTTGTTCTAGACCTGTAACTTATTTTCAGTAAATTTATATTCAAGCCATACTATTCCTTTTTTTTTGCAATAAGCTATAAAAAATATATTAATGAGTAAGATTTTCGGTTTTCCAGATGGGGGTGCAGGTAATTTGAAATTCAATTTTTTGTTTATTTTTGGTATTTTAAATCGAGTTAAATTGTTTTAATAATAATTTTTAAATTGACATCAATAGATGGCGTATCCTCTGATCATCAGTACTTCAAATAACTTTCAATTTCTGTATATATTGACGTAAATATTGTATATTAATATATTGGATCACGTTTTAACAGTGAATGATTTATAAAATGTGGGATAAAATAGTCTGGCTTTAATCATAACATGGGTATAATAATAAATAGTCTAAGAGGCACGGCAAAAGTTTCCAATTATCGAGGCGATGAATATTTCAACGTCCAGAGGGCAACAGCAACCCCAAGTAAAACGTCGGGCCCACCCCCTAGTTCGTACAGTTGGGCTCGTGTATAATCAGCGGTTAAATTCAAATTTCAGATATTACGGGAAAAAGTTTTGTGAAAAGGAAGGTGCGGGAAAGTGTAAGAATCTTCTTGTTTCTTCTCTTTTTTTTTTCAAACTCTCTCATCGTAATGCATCCGTAGCTTACGTGTTTTTGCTTCACTCGACTGGCTCGACGATTGGAAAATTTCATATTCGAATAATCCTGTTTTTTTTTTCAATCTCTCAAAATTCAAAATAAAAATGTCTTTCCTCTCAATTTCAACAATAAACGAGTCTCTGGATATCTTCATCCTGAACTATGGTCACGAGATAGAGATACGACTCGGAAATAAGCTCTGGCTCCAACATGTCGATTATTCCTGCTGGGAAGCTTTTCTCGAATACTAATATATATATATATAGTATATGGCAAGGCAAGCAGCATTTAGCGCCAAGGGATTGCTAGCCCCATATTGGCACACACGCCGCCTGCATTTTACGGCCCGTATTCAGCAATTTTGCATAACGCCTCCTCTCGTGAGTGGAGCTTTGAGTACCGGAAAGAGGCGTCGGTGCCTTTCTCCATTCACTTTCTCCCATACGCGTACATCCTCTTTCTCTCTTTTTTTCTCTCTTCTCTCTTTCTCTCTCTCTCAGGATCCTTTATCGCACGACATCTATTTCTTATTCTACGAGACGCGATATAGTAGAAGAAAAAAGGGGAAAAAGATGTCTTTTTTTTTATTTCAAGCACTCATCCGCCAATAATGCCATTCTACCAAACAATCCAGCCGAGCATAGATACAGCGAGCGTTGCATTCAAATTTATTCTTTATAAAGAGATAAAGAAAACAAAAAAAAAGTAGCTTTCACGGGATTAAATTATGAAATTATCGAGTTTAAAATTAAATTGTACTACAATGAATATACAAATTTTACATTGTAATTTTTCAAGCAAACACAGCCTCGTACTTGAGCCATATATTTTCAACGAAATTATTTTCGCGATAATGAGATATGAAGAGCTCCGAGAAAACGCGATATCTATATAGTGCATGCACGATAAAACAATAAATTCCTCATTATAACGACGAGGAAAACGATGGGTTATTTTTATCGATTCGTATCTTACGATCGAGCCTTGGATCATATCTGTATATTCTGCGGCTGCTCAGCGGTAGTTGAACGATACGGAAATACACGTGTATCTGGATATTCTATATATAGACCATTTGCCAAAAGTTCGTATAATTAAGGATGTACTTGCGCGACAGTCACGTACAAATGTTTTTTTTTCATGAATAAAGTTATGTTAAAACCGTCAGATATAATTTTTCTAGAAAAAAACTGTTTTTAATTCAAGTAAATCTACTTGAACATCATATTATAATTTTATAAAAATTGAAGAAAATTTCTCCATCTAATAATCAAGATATTCGTTGTTCGAATTTGCAATTTCACCATAAGACTTTTATGGAAAATTAAAAAAAATTGCGATTATTAAAGCAGAAAAAAAACCTAAATTTCTAGATAATGAATCTTCCTGAAATTTAACACAAACTCTCGAGTATAATTTTGAAAAAAATTACACGTAACATTTTCAAAAATCTATCTTTAAAAGCATATCACGTAATCGCCAGCTTGAAATATCCAATTCGAGAAAAATAAAACTCTCCATCTGACGAAATATATAATATGGAGACGAGTATGCGGTTGAAGAATTAAAAGATGAAAAGATGAGTTGAATGGAGTTGATGACCCCGGGACAAGTGTCGAAACTTTTGACCGGGAGTGTATATTACATCTATAAACTTGATGTTGTTCCTGCCTTCGTGATAAGATAGATTGCTGGTACGATGTGTGTGTGCTTGCCCGTAACACGATTTATCTCGGTCGACGTCCTTGCTCAGAACGCGTATAATGTCGACGAGAAGGCCAACCTATACAACGTCGTATATGCTTGTATGCAAACAAGGAGAGACAGACGGAGAGAACCCGGAAGGATACGGAGGAACGAGGTCTGTGTACTACGTCGCCCGATTGGAGGTGAACAAGCAAACGGTATATTCTGCTGCTGCTGCTGCTGCTGCTGCTGGATAATCGAAGCGATAAGGGTACAAGCCAACTCCGGAGTTGACGACTGCATCGTCCTATATATGCTCCTCCATAAATATCCTACGCATCTACGTATCATATTGCAAATGTTGTACGTCACATACATGTATATATGTATATAAAGGAGTAGAGCACTTGCAATATGATACGTGAGAGCCTATATAGTATTACAAGGTGTATTCCGAAGTAAACAGGACTTTTTTTGGATACAACGGAACTTGAATTTAAAAAACCTTCGATTTAAGAGCATTTTTACGATATAAGGACACTGAGACATTTTTTTTCGATACGTTTTACCGTGAAATTATGGTAATGGGATATATTCGGAAAATTGGAAAAATTACAATAGCAGAATATAATTTTTAATGTTAAGCCGAAAAATTAACAGGCGCAAGAATCAAATTTGTTGTAATTTTCTATAAATTCAACAACTGTTCCTGAAAGAAAAAGAAAATTTGCCTTTTTCGTATTCACTCTCAGAGTGGACACCTCCGGCGCCGATCAATTAGTTCATATACGGTCATTCGGACCCAAGACTTCGGACCAATATTCACTTGTCATTATTTCGTCCAAAACTTTTTCTGTAGCGAAATATCTCTATTTAAGACCCTAAACAATTTTTACGCCGAAAAAGAAAAATAAATGCCAAAAAAATTATTTCGAAATGGGTGTCCCTCTGTTACGATATTAACACGATTCTCGAAGAGTCTTTGGGCCACAATGACCCGAAATGCACTTTAAGGGTTAAAATTTCTCGAAAAGTTCATAATTTATCCCATGTTTTACGGTAAAATTTACCGAAAAAATTTGTTCAGTGTGCGAATATAATTTTTCTCGATATTTTCATTTACATAGTTTATGACTAAGTCGCAATGAAAGACAATTCGTCGCAGTTTCAGAGTTATCTGATGTAACAATAATGCGCCAGGGCACTCAGGCGGGTAAAAGGACCAAAAAAAAGGGTCTGTTTGGATATGAAAGTCTGTTGGATTAGATTCTCGGCAGGATCGTACGCAGTTTTCATGATTAAAGAGTCTCTTGATACGGAAATATAAAAATAGAAGAGGAACAAGTGTGGGACGCGAGAGAGAGAGAGACAAAGAGAAAGAGAGAGAGAGAGAGTCGACGAATCGAGCAAGCATCAGTATTCTCGGTGCTCGGGTACACGTTTGGGGATAGACGGAGAAAAATATACTGCCGGAGGCGAGAGAAAAGCGAGAGAGAGAGAGAGAGACGTAGCACAAAGAGTACTGTAGGGGTTGTTGTAACTAACGACGCCACAGGGCTTGTGGGAATTGAAAATAAACGGTGAGTGCATACCGTGGAACGTATTACATGTATTACACATCTACCAATGGGCTTTTTCGTGCTATAGACATTAACGAGGAGAGGGAGGATCAAGCGAGCCCGACGAGACGTGGGGGAAGTAGGCGCGAGTGAGAGATCGAAAGCCAAAAGAGAGAGAGAGAAAGAGAGGAATGAAAGAGTGTGATATAGAGGAAGGTTGGACCGAGAGTGCTCAAAGTTTCTGACCGCATGACCGCTGCGCTCTCTCGGTGGTCATAAGGTATTTATGAAGAGCCCGTGACGCACGACGACTGCGGCCAACGGGAGAGACCGTACATGGCCCTGCTGTGCATCGTTCCAAAATATGACTCTCTCTCTCTCTCTTTTTCTCTCTGGATAACAAAAAGGTAAAAAAAAAGTAAAAAAGGAAAAGGACGTGGTATGTGCAAATAAATAGAGTGAACAGCAATGTTTTTCATGTACCAATTTCTCTGATATTATAATTTTTTCAAAAAATTTGTTCGTATATCTTAATTCAAATATTTGGATCGTCCACCAAAAACCAAAGTAAATGATCCTTTAGGTACATCATTTTGGAATCAACGTCAAGGAATTATTAAATGAGTAATTATATTGAATTAATAAATTATTCTATTACGTGGTAATCTTCACAAACATTTTCTTCTTCGTACTCGATGCGAAAATAGAATAAATACTGAGCTGAATTTCCTGGCTCTTTTCTGATGTATAATTTTTTTTTTAATTCGTTGGTACATATCAAAATTTATAAATTTCTATAGTGCACCAAAAACCAAGGTAAAGGCGTCCTGTAGATACATTGGGGCAGTAAATCATCATAAGGTAATTATTAATTTAGTAATTATTAAATTAGTAATTATTAAATGTGTACTTATTAAATTAGTAAATTATTCTATTACGTCGTTATATCCACAAGCGTCTTCTTATTTATAGTCGATGTAAAAATAAAATAAATATCGAGCTGAATTTCTTGGTTCTGTTCTGACGTATAATTTTTCCAAAAAAAAAAAAATCATTGGCGGATCAAAATTAAAAAATTTCAATAGTGCATACCAAGAGCCCAAAGTAAAGGCGTAGCTTTAGACACATCACGTCGGAAAATCATCAGCAAGTAATTATTCAATTACGCGGTAATCTCCGCAAGCGTCTTCTTCTGTGTGCTCGATGTAAAAATAAAATAAATATCGAGCTCAATTCCCTGGCTCATAATCGTTGAAAATCCCTTCACAGAATCTCTGCTACAGAATTACCTGCATACCCAGACTTTAGTGATTCTCCCTTCATCTTATTCGCCCTTTATATTCTCTCTCTCCTTCTCTATCTCGTTGCAACGTCTCTTGAGCCCCTTCAGGGCTCGTCTGTTGGCCGCTGCATCAAAGAGATCCATTAATATGATTAAGAAAAGATGTGCTCCCGGTATTCCGTAAACTGTGCGCCGAGCTTGACAGCAATGGCATAGGGCGTCTCTTCCGAAAACATACATTTACACAACTCCTCTCCGAAACGTCGGGCTGTGTACTATTTTTTTCCCTCCGTGTCAAAGGTGGATCCGCAATATCGACAAAAAACGACTGAACGCACAACTCTATGCTCGAAATTATTTTTCGTCGTTTCTATACCATGACGAATTTCAATATTTTCTTCTTACATGAATTCTTCTTATACGAAAAATTATACTAGATAAAATCATTTTGGAGATTACGAAATTGTACTTATGGACTTTTTAAAGATTGATTTAAAAACTGGTACGATATTTCCAATTTATTGATTTATTTGATAATCGGAATTTCAATAATTTCTAAAACTTATTTTATAAAAGTTAAACATTTCTTCTTCTATCAAAATATAAAATATTGATAATCATTTTAATAGTTAACGTGTTATTGTTGCTCTGGCTGAAAAATGCTAAGAAAATAACACTAATAAGACAAATATCGTAACTTTTTTTCAATACTAAAATCCATAGATCTTAGGATTATGATAAATAATTTTTTCAGAATCCCATAAAACTTTAGAAAAAAATATCTAAAAAAAATTCTGTACATCACAGAAAAATGTTAAAGCCCACAAATAAATGGAGCTCGACTTTCAGATAATTACCAACATTTCTTAAAACCATCAATCACCTCAAGAGTTCAACAAAAATGACGATGATTATCAAGGATGAATATCACACGAAATAGAATTCGAATTTCGTAATGCAAGTCCTATAGATGCCCCTAAAAAGTATCGAATTGTTTCAGACGAGCATATACGATGGGACGGTGGAAAATAGAATATTCGCGATCGAGTTGTCTTTTCAGATAATTAAAAACGTCAGTGGCAGAGAGAAAGAGGGAGAGAAATAGAGAGAGGGAATGAGAGGAAGAGGAAAAGGGATGAGAGAAAGAGTAAATGAGAAAGCTCTCGCTGTGAAGCCGCTCCTTTACCCCGTGAACCTTCTCGGTGCTCAAGTGTCGAGTGGGTATATATATATATAACCACTCGAAATTTGCATACCTGGTTGGGCGATGGTGCGAACGAGTTAGTTGGGTGCCTCGACGTTGAAATATGGGCTTTTATTATTTTCAAAGTAGTTGGAGCCGTTAATCGCCTGGGAAAAGGCAGCGAGGGGGGTTTTTTCGTTTTATATCTTTGAACGGGAGAGCGAACGAGGCAAGATGGAAAACGAGACAAGGGGTTGAAAAAGGAAAAGGGCAATTTGTTTCTCCATCAAGCGGTGGGTCTTCTGCTTTCATAACACACGCAAATATACGGCTTGTACATGAGAGCCTCGATGATTTCTTATCTTGTCTATTTTGGCTTATTTTCTCGAACCTCGATAAAGCAACCCCTTGCCAATGCCTGGGACACCCATTTTTTTGTTTATTCAAATATAACTGAGTCATTTATAGAGCAGAATAGTAGAAAGAGCTTTATAAAGAATTCCACCCATATTTGCGAAAGTCGAATGAAAAATTCTGAATTAATACGATCCCCCAGATACCGAATACCCGTTGAATTTCGATGGAAAAAAGCTCCCTTTGACCTATCGAAATTAAATTACCCGAAACATCGAGAGCGTATCGTATCGTGGGGGGGGATAAGGGGAATCTAGAGCCAGAGAATCAAAAAATGGCCAACACGCGTTGGGTATGAAGTTGGCGCAAATTCATCGAACGTATTCAATCGAGTACGAGCTGCTGCTGCTGCTGCGTGTACTCGTTTTAAAAATTTTGAAAAATCAGTCGCTGGCAGCGCGCGCGTGCCACGGGGCAAAAATGTATTACGCTTTTGGTAACTGCAAAAGTTTTTTTTTTCTTTCTGCGTTTTTTTTTCCATGCGTTGATTCGTTGACCGATATCGTGCCGAGTCCATCGTGCCCAGACTACCAAAGCCGAGATTACAATCGTATATAGGGGAGGGAGTAACGAACGGCAGAAATCCACCGATGGAACACGAGCAGCGAGTGAGAATAAAACGCAAAGAGCACAGGGGAAAAGAGTGAGAGAGAAAGAGAAGGATCCCGTGGAAAGCAGAAAGTTTCTAATGGCTCTCGTTCAACGATGGCTTATCGACAATTCTATCCGGGCGTTTCGAAAGCAGCGCACCCGTTGTGCAAGCTCCCGATCAAACAACAACAACAACAACTACTGCTACAACAACTACGACAACTACAACGACAACAGCAAAAGCAACAGCAACGCAAACACCAACGTACCGGAAAACACTATCCAACCATCAGCCAACAACTGTTGCTCTTTATCGGCCAACAAAATAGAGTAGCACGACTCTCAAAGTCTTTCCCCATACTCACTTTCATTTTATTGATCTCCCACTTGAACGCCCTATATATTGCGCGCAAATGTAACGAACTCTTCACCTTCCAAATGTTTTTTTTTCCCCACTGATCGCTCAAGCTTCGTTTTAAGGCTGTTCTATCATTAGCCATAGTACGTAAGATTGTCCTAAATTTTTTTTTATGTCTTGCTGATAATCGAAGTGTGTGCAAAATTTGAAAAATCTTCAACAACTCGAAAAATAAGATGTTCATTGTTAAATAAACTCCTCAAATTTTTCATACGACTCGATACGATATTCGATTAAATTTTCAATAAATTCTTTTAGAAAAATTAAATCTCATGATTTTACATGTATTTTTCCTATATTATTATTATTATAACGATAGGACAAACCTTAATTGTTAATATGTGAGTCTGATGCAATTATGAGGATGACGTGGCTGAACAATAATAGCGCTAAAATTAATCGAACTATCCCCCTCCCCTCTTATAACTTAAACTTTGACTTTTTCAACTTTAAACCCCCTCCCCCTTTTGAACCAAACTTTTTACGTATTATTTTCCCATATAATTCTCTTTCTTCGTAAGAATATGCAAAAAAAAACTTGTAATCTTTGAAAATGACTACATTTTTTAATACGCGGTAAATTAGATTATAATTTTTCAGAAAATTAACAAATAAATATATGTAGAATACAATATTAATTTTCTCAATGATATAGCTTCATTTTGTGAAAACATTCAAAATCTCTTTAACAGGGATCTGATCCCAATATTGAAAAAAAAATCAGTGTCAATCTCCCTCTCTCTCTCTCTGCCCTCTCATTTTATCGTTTACGATTCTCCTTGTCCAAGGAGACGTGAGCATGATGAAACTACAGGATGGAGAAACAAGAGAGGAAAATATGAGAATGTGAAAGAAATCTATATATACATTGGAATAAAAAAAAAGAAACTAAAAAAAAAATCGGTGGGGACACGTGCGACCGCCAATATGCGTGATATTGGCTGACCAATGTGGGAAATATACAGCATCTTGTCGTTGAACCCTTGCAAGCATCACGGAGCTTTCGAACTCCTGGGGATATGCTGTTCTGGTGTGCGGTCGGTGCGATATAAGGTATAAGATTTTGATAGAGCGATTGCCATATACTGGGCGGGTATAGTAAAAGGCGTCGTCCATCTATCGGCCATCTATCGCACGTGTAGCATATGTCGACGTGAGTGCAAGGCGCCTCCTGCTGCGACCTCGACAGAATCGAGAGAATCGTACGTGCTCTTTCTCCGCTTCTTCATCTCCCTTTTCGCGCCGATGCAGCGCGCGCGCCAACTATCAGTTTCACTTGCACGCGCGCGTCTGACCCAACCCGACTTCTACCACTGGCACCATACTCGGCGCCATATATTAAA
>JABMBV010042290.1:0-14654 GCA_018906735.1 Mesochorus sp. PSUC_FEM 10030011
TTTTTAATTGTAGGTGGAAAAACTTTGAAAAAAGCACCGGGCCCCGATTTTCCCGATAGTGTGAGGTTTCACTCACTAAAAAACCACCTACTGTCCACGGGATATTGTCAGAGCGGAACTAGTTTGTGGACCAATACTTCGCTCTGACCCCGTGCTGCTTCCCCTTTACAGGTTATCCGTCCTGCTGTCTATTCTGTGGGGTCCTCCAGACACCGTCGCTCTTTTTTTTCCCGAAGAACAGCTCGCACGTAGGCAGATACCGTCGACCAGCTTTCGTTGCTCTGCAGCATCGTCTCCACAATGGTATCCGGAGAGAAGTCATTGATTGCAGACCTCAACGCTGCTCTTTTTTCCCTGAATTGACTGCATTCAAAGAACGTGTGTTCTGCACTGTCCCACGCCGCGCTGCATAGCCGGCAACTCGGTGATCTTACTTTTCTCATTCGGAACAGGTAACTTCGGAAATACCCGTGTCCAGTTAGAAACTGTGTCAGGTAGAAGTCGACTTCTCCGTGCTCCCGGCCATACCACGGGCTAAGGGTTTTGACCAATCTCACAGTCCAACGGCCCCTGTTGTCTTCACTCCATCGTGTTTGCCACCGTTTCAACGTGAGTGCTCTTGCCTCACTAGCGGCCTCTTTTCTACCCAATTCAGCACTCCGCTGATACGTTTCTTTGCGTTCCATCGCGAGTAAATCGACAGGGATCACCCCTGCCACCACCAGCGATGCCGTTTCTGAAACCGTTTTATAGGCACACGATATTCGCAGCGCGCCACGTCTCTGCACTGATGTCATTCGTGCCTTATACTTGTTCATACTCATGGCGCCGGCCCAGATCTCAGCCCCGTAGAGTAGGATTGAGTGGACCGTCGACATGAGTAATCGTCTCCTTTTCGGGCTTGGTCCGCCTATATTGGCCATAAGCCTACTCAAGGAAGTCGTCGCCGCTGCTGCTTTGTCGCAGGCCTTACTTATATGGTCCCAGAACGTCAATTTATTGTCGAGTGTCACTCCCAAGTAACGGACCGACCTCTTGGTCTGTACCATCTCGGAGCCAACCATCATGGGTACTATGGTTGGTATCCTTCGTCTTGTCAACATCACGATTTCAGTTTTCGCAACTGCCAGTTGTAGCCCATGTTCACGCATCCAATTGCTCACCCGCCTCATTACCTGGTTGAGTTTTAACTGCGCCAGTTCCACACACCGTGCAGTGATTACCGCCGCAACATCATCGGCGTAGCCTACTAGGTACACATCCTCTGGCATGTCAAGGCGTAGCAGGCCATCATATGAGGCGTTCCAGAGGTCAGGTCCCAGAATAGATCCCTGTGCAGCCCCAGCACTGATATTTTTTGTCTTTGTTCCCTCTTCCGTCTCGTACAGCAAGCGCCGGTCATTCAGATAATCCGCAACCATTGCCAAGAGGTACGCTGGTACTGAGAACGTGTCTCTCAACGCGGTTATCATATCCTCCCACTTTACCGAATTAAAGGCGTTTTTGACATCTAGTGTTACAAGTAGTACCAGAGGTCTTGCCTGATGACACGCCATCTCAGCCTTCGCTACCGCACTAACGACTTCCGAGATCGCATTGATCGTGGAATGGCCCTTCCGGAAGCCGTGTTGCTTACTTGACAAGTCCCCAGCTTCACGGATTGCTTCATGCAGTCTCGGTCGGAGGAGCTTTTCCAGCAGTTTTCCCATCGTATCCAACATACATAGCGGTCGGTACGACGATGGAGCGCCTGGTGCGCCCTTTCCTTTGCTAATGAGCACTAATCTAGCAATTTTCCAACGTGACGGAAAGACTCTTGCCTCAAGGCACATATTAAATGTACGCAGCAGCAGAGACGGGCAGCTGGTAGCAATGTTTTTTAGTACCTCGGCTGGAATACCGTCCGGCCCGGGCGCTTTCTTGTTCCGCATAGTGGATACAGCGGTGTTTAGCTCTGCCTCACTAAACGCAGGAACATCCTGGTCAGCAGTCATGGCGCTCGGGGCTCTTCTGATGGGGTGTGTTGGGAACAGGGTGTTTACAATATTGTCCATCGTTTCAGCATTTAGCGAATTTCCCCCTCCCATTGACTGAAGCTTCCGGGTCACAAGCTTATAACCCGTGCCCCACGGGTCGTGCTCGACCTCTTCGCAGAGGCTTTGCCAGCACTGCTTTTTGCTATTTTCAATGGCCTTTTAAAGTCTTTTTTTTGCAGCTTTGTACTCCTGTGAGATCATCTCTACAGCTTCCGGTTTTAGTCGGGCCCGCTGTGCCCGTCGTCGTAATTTGAGCGCTGTCTTCCGTAGCTCAGCAATCTCGTTCGTCCACCAATACACTTCGCTCTTTCCTTTCCACGGGCGTCTCCGAGGCATCGAGGCATCGCAGGCTTGCGTGATCGACTGCATCACTTTGTGCACTACATCTACCACTGTGGCTCTATCAAGCGGGTCGCCGGGTTTGGGCAGTATCCCTTCTAGGCTCCTCCGAAAAACAGCAGTCAGTTTCTCTTTATCCATCCTGGGAACAATCCAGCCGAGAGCGCTGCGATTTCTTCGCTGCTGCTGCCTCACATCGCGCAGATGAAAAACGATGTAGTTATGATCGCTACCCGTGAAATCTTCCGTCACTCTCCAGTCCGCTGCTCGAGGCGCCAAACCGTCTGATGCAAACGTGATATCCGGAATGGAGTAACCGAATCCCGGTCGTCTGTAGGTTGGCGTCGATCCTCTGTTAAGTACAATTAGATTTAGCCTAGCCGCCATTTCCAACAGAAGTTTACCGCGACTGTCCATGTGTGGCATGCCCCACTCCACCGCTCTCGCATTAAAATCGCCAGCTACGATTAAGTCGCCCTTGAAATCTCGTATCGTGTCTTCCAATACTTCGAGCTTCTCACTATATTGCAGAATAGTGTCGTTGGGTGAGAGGTAACAGCTAACCACGGTTGTGGTTCCGAATGTTATCCACACAAAACAGCTCCCAGCACCGCAGCGATCCACTCGGATTTTCTGGGAGTTGGTGATCCAGATTGCAGCGGTTCCTATGGTATCAGTGTACCAGGATGATAATCGGTCCCTATTCCGATACGGTTCGCTTATAATCGCCACTTGCGAGTCTGTCTCCAAGACGAGCTTTGTCAGCAGATCATCAGCGACCCGACTCCTATTTAAGTTTCCTTGTAGGATATTCACGCTATCCGTTTTTTCTCCGCCTCGAAGGCATCTCTAAAAATTTTGCAGGTGCCCGATCCCGGGATGTGGCCAAGGTTCTGGTCACCTTTCTCGGTGCACAGGTAGCATTGTGGCTCTGCTGTGCAGCTGGCAAGTTTGTGCCCCTCTTTTCCGCATCTGAAACAGCAATTTGTCCGGTCTGGGCCCTTGCACGCCCTTCGCGTGTGTCCAAAACCACGGCATCGAAAGCAGCGCTGAAGGTCAACCCTGCGTCTTACCCGACAATTTATCCAGCCGATCTTGATGCGTCCCCTTTCGATTGTCTCTATGGCCGCGGACTCGTCGAGCTCCACTAACGCTTTCCGTTGCTCTGTTGAGTTGGGCGTAAAGACGGTGATCTTGACTTCTTGTGTGAGCTTCCCGCTTCCCACACTCTGCTCGATGGCCCCCTTGATTTCTTCTTCCGTTGAGAAGCTATCCAAGTCGAGGATTTCGATTTTCAGGCGCGGACTCAATCCGCGGACTTCTCCTTGTTGTCCAACTGCCTTTCGGATGGCCTCCTGCAGCTGATTTTGGTCCTCACATCGGTTCAGCTCTATCAAGACCCCACCATCCAGCGTCTTGCGGATCTGGCGAACATCTGTACCAAGCTCCTCAGGCCTCACCTCTCTCCGAATCGCTCCCAGAATCCCAGCGTAGGTCATTCCAGTGGATGGTTTAATGATGACAGCGTTTCTTCTGGGTTTGCCACCTCGCTTTCTAGTCGTCCCACCTCCTTTTCTGATTGACTTCTGGGCCCCGCTCGGCTTTTCTCGGGGTCTTTCGGGGGTCTTTCGGGGTCTTGGACTGTCTTTTTCCTTCTTATTCTTCTTTGATACAGTTATCCAGGTTTGTTCGACTGTATCATTTTTCTTTTCTTCCTTTGGCGATTCCGGGCTTGGTGGAGACGTCCTAGGGCGTTTTCGGGCTGGTATGACCTTCGCTTGAGGGGTGTAGCCCGTTTTTATCGTTTCAACAGCTTTGCTCCTTTTTTTCCGCATCTCGCGGAATATATCCAGGCTCTCAGTGACTCTTTGCAGCCCTATTTTTACGTCCATGCTGATATTTTTCTGCTTTCCAACGGCCTGACGCATGATATGCAGATGGCTTTCAATGATGCTTAAGTGCGCTTCTTCCTCGTTATCGGCGTCTGCAATTGTCTGAAATAGAAACTGAAGGGCCTCCGGATTTTGAACTTTCAGAGCAGCTGGAGTGATCGGCATACCAATGGGGCTGCCAGCAGGCGTATATGATGCAGGTTCTGCATCTTTCCGCGCAGGGCTCGCGAAGCTTTTCGGCTCGCTCGATTGCATTGACAACGGTTGTGAGGGTCCCCCTGGTGTG
Source organism: Mesochorus sp. PSUC_FEM 10030011 (assembly GCA_018906735.1). Lineage (NCBI taxonomy): Eukaryota > Metazoa > Arthropoda > Insecta > Hymenoptera > Ichneumonidae > Mesochorus > Mesochorus sp. PSUC_FEM 10030011. Next base: position 4,554 of record JABMBV010042290.1, read on the forward strand.
CCTCTCAATCTCAGCGGTTTTTTCCCGCTTCCAGTTCTTGAAGTCAGGTATTCGACTCTGTTAGTTCCACGCGTTCTATTCGCCGGTGTTTCGTCCTCGATCGATTCCCCTTCCCTGCACTTTCTGCGGCCCTCAGAATCCTTGCCGCTGCCATGGGCCACCGGAGCTTTCATCCGGTCGGAACCCAGGGTGGATTGTCCTTGTGTTGGAGTTACCACCTGAGGTACATTTTCGTTTTGATCGTGCATTCTCATGTATTGTTCCGAAAGGCTAAGGGTCTCTCGGGGGCGCAGCTCCCCGTACCGAGTTGGAGCATTATTCGGTCCCTGAGGTGAGTGTATATGTGTTCGGGCGCGTGTGCGCGCGCAAGCGCGCGCGCGTGTGTGTGCGTGTGTGTGCGTGTCATCACAATGCACTGCCCCGCGTGGCAGGGTGCGTGATGACAAGTATGTGAGGGAGTATGAAAATGTGTGCGTGATTAGTAATGTGTAAGTGTGATGATTGTGTAAGTGTGTGTGTATATGCCCGTATGCATGAGTGTATGTATGTATTGTGTGTTGAGTGTTGAGTGTTGAGTGTTGAGTCCGTTAGTTTCCCCTCCGGCTGGCTTGCCGGCCAGGTACTCGGCCCTCCCACCACGACCAGGTGGACTCACAGGAGGGATTATTTTTTTTTTTTTTTTTTTTTGGGAGTCTGTGAATGCGAGTAACGCACTACCGACAGGGAACCCTATAAAAGAAAGGGTCCTATCGAGTGTGGGACTCGTCGGTTATCAACCGGCCCTACCCACTAAACACATATCTCCCTGTTTCCCCGACACCACTCCGGACCTGTTATTCACATTACTCGGACTGGGCAGCTGTCTTTGCGTGCTCAATAGGCACGTCTCTTCTCTCGAAATTCAGTACTTTATTGATGCCTCTTTCCTAGTCTTCCAAGCATCCGTCCACTCTTTTGCTTCGGAGGATTTCCGTCACGTAGCTGGCTACCAGTCGCCAATTATTCGCGCTCGTTATCATCAGTTTTGTCACATTTTCCGGCGTGATCGGTCCCAATGCTGCTTCCAGCTTTCGTCTTTGTTCCGTCCAGTGCGCGCACGCAAAGAACGTGTGTTCGACGTCGTCTACAGTACCACCACAGTACTTACATTCTGGTGAGTCCAATATGTTCATCCTATGGAGGTATCTGCGAAAATACCCGTGTCCAGAGAGAAACTGGGTTAGGTAGAAATCCACCTCCCCGTGCTTTCTCTCCGTCCACTGGGCTATCTCTGGTATCAGTCTTTTTGTCCACCGTCCGTTTTCGTTGGTCGTCCATCGATTTTGCCAGAGCTCGAGTGTTCTCGTCCGTTCTTCTCTAGCGACGTCCTTGCCGCCGGCAGGTCCACCTCGGCGATAGACACGGCGTCGTTCTCCAGCAAGTAGGTCGATTGGAATAACGCCCGCAATGACAAAGACCGCGTTTTCAGGCACGGTCCGGTACGCGGACGCTATCCTTAGCGCCCCTGTCCTCTGTACACTTGTCATAACTTTTGCTCTTTTCCGTATTTTTAGGGCGTCGGCCCATACCTCCGCCCCATAGAGCATGATCGAGTGGGTGACGCTCATGAGCAGTCTTCGTACATTCGGTCTCGGTCCATTGGTGTTCGCCATCAGTCTCGCTAGGGCTTTTGTCTTTTTCACGGCCTTGTTTGTCGCGTTCCGTATATGCGCCCAGAACGTTAGCTTCGAATCAAGGGTGACACCTAGATACTTTACTTCGTTTCCGGTATCCATTTGTTCCGTCCCTATGCGTATCGGTATAACTGTCTCAATCCGTTTTCTTGTTAGTAGGACCAATTCGGTTTTTTGTAGCGCCAGTTGTAGTCCATGTTGTAACATCCATTCGTTTACCCGCCTCATAACTTGATTCAGCTTAAGCTGGATTTGGTGACAGTCCCGCGCCACTATGACGACAGCAACGTCGTCGGCGTACGCTACGAGGCGCGTGTTCGTCGGCATGTCCGTTTTTAGCAGGCTGTCGTACAAGATGTTCCAGACGTCAGGGCCCAGAATGGAACCCTGCGCGACCCCTGCTGTAATCTGCTTATACCTCTGCCCGTCCGTTGTTTCGTACGCTAGTATGCGGTCTCGGAAGTAGTCCCCCAGTACTCGAAGAAGGTAAGGGGGAATCCGGAAGGTTGTTTTCAGCGCATCCAGGATATCCCCCCACCTCACGGAATTAAATGCATTTTTTACGTCGAGCAACACCAGGAGGACCACTGGTCGCGCCCCGTGGCATATCTTATTTGTCTTGTTGAAAGTATCCATCACTTCGGTAATGGCTCCTATTGTCGAGCGCCCTTTACGGAAGCCGTACTGTTGGTCCGAAAGGCCTCCAGCGTCCGAAACCGCTTGCGAGAGTCTAGGTTTAAGCAACAATTCGTACAGTTTCCCAGCAGTATTGAGTAAACTGAGGGGCCTGTATGAGGATGGCAATTCTGGATCCCCCTTGCCTTTACCAATGAGAACCAGTCGAGCGATCTTCCATTGCTTGCTAAAAATTCCGGCTGCCAGACACTCATTGAAGATGTCTAGTAGTGTCTGTGGCTGTTGCATAGCGACCATCCGAAGAATCTCTCCCGGGACACCATCCGGGCCGGGCGCCTTGTTCGGTTTAAGTCTTTCGACTGCCGCCATCAATTCCTCCTCCGTGAAGGGTGCGCCCTCAGTTTGCATGTCGCCATCTCCCTCTGGCTGTCTTTCCGGGTGCGTCGGGAAAAGGCCGTCGACAATCCTTTTCATCGTGTCAGCGTCTCTTGCCACAGGTGAGGCTCTAGTCCCAAGTGCTCGGGTCACAATCCTGTAACCCGCGCCCCAAGGGTCCGAGTCTACCTCGTCCGTAAGTCGTTTCCAGTTTTGTCTTTTGCTGCTATTGATCGCAAATCTCAGTTGCCCTCTTGCATGTCGGTACTCCTCTGTGTACATGGCTGCTACCTCTCTGTTTCTGGCTCTTTGAGCTCTTCGCCTGAGAGCCAAGCATCTTTTTCTAAGATCCGCGATCTCCGATGTCCACCAGTATACCATTCGCCTTTTGGATCCGTATCTTTTTTGCGGCATAGACGCCCTACAAAGCCGCTGGAGAAGGCTGGTTGTTCTCTCAACCAGGGTCTCCGCCTTGGCCCGGCTTGGACCCGACGGTAAATATTGCGCCGGGCGCTCCTCAGTCGACAATTGCCTCGTCAGCGCTTCTCTGTCTAATCGGGCTGTGTCCCATCTTGGAGGTCGTCGTATCTTGCTTCTGTTTATCCTTGTCTCGTCCGTTATATTAAAGGTTATATATTGGTGGTCACTGGCGGAGTATTCCTCAGTCACCTTCCATCCCTTCACTTTAGACAATATCCGGTCGGAAACCATTGTCACATCAGGTATTGAGTTACCGTATCCTGGTCGTCTATACGTTGGCGTCGTTCCTTCGTTGACTACTGTTAAATCCAGTCTTGCGGCCATCTCCAACAGCAGTCGCCCTCGTCTGTTCGTCGTTGGCATACCCCACTCGACCGCTCTGGCGTTGAAATCGCCACAGACAACTACGTCCTCAGGAAAATCCCTCAGCATGTCTTCGATAGCATTTAATTTTCTCTCGTATTCCCGGGCTGTGCAATTTGGGGTTATATAGACGCTAGCGTAAAACGTCCCGCCTATTTTCACCCAAACGCAGTCTTCACCGCATCCGTGTATTGTGTCCCACGCTACGCTCTCTCCTCTGACCCACACGGCCGAGGTGCCCGAGCTATTGGTGAACCATCTTAACTGCTTTTTGTCCCTGTATTGTTCACTTATTAGAAGTATGTCAGCGTCAAATTCTACCGCAATCTGAGGGAGCAGTGCATCCGCCACACTGCTTCGGTTCATGTTGCATTGGAGAACAGTCGTCATTACTTTGTCGTCCTATTCTTGAGTTCAGCTAGCGCTGCTCTGAACGACGCACATAGACCCGTACCAGGTACATGGTTACGGTCCTGGCTTGCAGCTTCCGCGCACAAAAAACACGCGGCAGAGCTGTTACAATCTTTACTCACGTGACCCTCTTCGCCGCATCGCCAGCAGCAGTTTCGTCTGTCGCTTCCATTGCAGTCTTTGTGAGCGTGCCCGTATCCGAGACAGCGGTGGCACCTTATTACCCTTAGCCTTTGCCGTATACGGCAATTAATCCAGCCTATTTTAATCCTGCCCTTTTTCAGCAGGTCGTTTGCCTCCACACTTTCGAACTCACACAAGGCCATCGTTTGGCCCCGATGGTTTGGGCCAAAGACATGTACCTTGCGTTCTGCCTCTATGCCTGTCTCCCTGTTGACTGCGTCCACAACTTCATCTTTCGTCACGTCGCCGTCAAGTTCGTGGAATTCCAGCGTCACCTTAGGGGTTAAGTCTTTTATCCGACCGGTCTGGCCGATGGCATCACGTAAAGCCGTCTCAAAGTCTTTTCGGTCCCTTTCCTTCTCTAGCTGGAGGAGTACCGCCCCGTCTTTGGTCCGCCTGATTGTCCGCACCTCGTTTTTGTGTTTTGTACTGCCCATATTTTGTTTCATTGTCTTGATGACATCTGCGTACGTATTTCCTTCCATAGGTTTAATCAAGATGGCACCTCTCCTGGGTCGCACATTTAGGCGCCCCTGCTGCTGCCAGTTTTGCGGCCGCGTGGCGTCATCCTGTTTTTCGTTTTCAATCCGTTCTTTCGTCCGTGTCTTCCTTTTCTTTTTTTTCGAGGTGGCCGTTACCCAGATCCCAGGGTCCTGTTGGCTAGCCACGTTTTCCTCAGGGCTCGGGGTTTGGTTGACCCGTTTCCGCTTCGTCTTAGGCGTTTCGTTTGTCGTATCCGGTTCTCTCGCGTGCCTGGTAGTGATCTTTCGGAGCTGTTTCATGCGTTTTAGCTCGAACATCGCCACCTCAACCGCTTCCTGGATCTCAGCCATTCCAGTCGTGACGGTCCGGCTGATGTTTTTCTGAACACTCGCCGCAATCATCATTTTATTCAGGGTGCTGTCGATCATGACGAGCTGCTCGCGCAATTTACCCTCGGCAGCATCCCAGCTTCCTGGTGACATTTCCCTTGTCTCAAAAGTTCCTGTCGCGTTTTCCGCGACCCCGGCCAGGTTTCCTACCGGTGTCGTGGGGGGATGGGTTCCCCTTGGCTCTATGTAGCCATACGACGCAGATGGCGCTTGTGTATCTGCTTTTGTGTTTGTGTTCATCTTCATATACGTTCTCGTAACCTTTTATTATTTATGTATGTGTGTACTAAGTGTAAAGTGGCAAGAATTTCCCACCGGCTGATAAAGGCATCAGCCGCCCGTCCGGAACCTCCCCCTCGCCGAGCGCGCCAACAGTCCGGTGGCCTCGGCCGTTCCTACCCCACACCCCCGCAGCAGGGTCCCATCCGGTCGCCGTCCAGCACTACTACGGGGGGCAAGATTTGGCGCATAGCGCTTTACCACTGTATAGGGCAGCCTCCCAGCTGGCTAGGCCGGGTTCGGGCCCCTCACTACTGGCGGCCCAGGAGCGCCTTCCTGGTTTTACGACTGTACCCTCCAGAGTGGGCGCGCACGCTGGGTTGGGAGCGGTACCCTCTTGACCGCCTTAACCTCCCACCAGGGGCTCTGCATTGTGTGTGTGTGTGTGTATATGTATGTGTGTGTGTGCGTGTGTGTGTGTGTGTGTCACCACAATGTACTGCCCCGCGTGGCAGGGTGCGTGGTGGCACGTGTATGGTGCGGTGAGAAATGTGTAGGTGTGTCTGCGCGGGGTTGTGTATGTGATTGTTTATGTAAGTGTCACGTGTAATTGTGTGCAGGGTCCGTTAGTTTCCCCTCCGGCTGGCTTGCCGGCTAGGTACTGGGCCCTCCCACCACGACCAGGTGGACCCATGGGAGAGATAATAATAACATTACCTACAATACATTCGCCTTCAATATATTGCACTTTAGCGGCAAAGTCGTCACGTAGTTGGCTCAACGACGCGGCTTTTCGTGAATTAACCACCAAATAATTAAACAAACATAATATGTATACCAACGCAACGAAAAATGGTCAACCTCATCGCGTAGTTGGCAATTTTTTTTTTTTCAGTGTATATATTTCTTTCTTACCAAATCACTTGTGTGTTTTGTTTCTTTTTTTGCACTGTGGAAAAATCCACGCTGCAAAAAAAAGAAAACCACTCACTCAAAAATCACGGGGAAAAAAAGAGATGTAATGAAGGAAAATGAGAGGTCAGAAGTAACAAATTCTATGAGGGTTGCAAAGTATATTTCTGCCTTCAGTGCTTCAACAAAACACATAAGTAATTTGGTAAGATAAAAATATATGAGGCAATCCATGCCATTTCGAACGGTCATAAAGGTGTCCACTCTCAAAAAAATTGAAATTTTGTCAAATTGTTTAATTATATGAAAAAGAGTAGTGTACATTTTTTCAAAATTTTCAAAATTTTTAAAAACCGTTATATCTTGAAAGCATATGATTTAACAAAAAAATGTTTCAGACAAAAAAGTTGGAGTCTTACATGAACTTTAAGGAAACATTTTTATTTTTATTTTTCAAAATTGAAAAATAACCATATTTATCAAAAATGTACGAAAATAATTTTTTTCGGTCGGTATGTCACTTTCGATTTATCTAAAAAAAATCCAGAAAATATTCTAAAGTGTGTACGCCTTCCAGGTCCAGGAATATGGCCGCCACGTATTCTTGTTTGGAGAATGCAATGTTGATGTCTGTGCTTAGGATGGCGATGTTATCCAAGCATGAGCGGAGTTTCCGAAATCCAAATTGTGTCTGTAGGATGGTGTAGTCTGTTTCCAAATATAATTCCAGTCTGTTTTTGATTAATCTCTCGAACAGCTTCATTAAGCACTGTGAGAGGGCGATTGGGCGCCAACCTTTGTTGTTGGGTTTTGGGATCAAACATATGTCGTACAGTGTCCAATCCTCAGGGACAAGGCCGTTGTACATAAGTCTATTGAAGATTTTGATCAGCTGATCGACCGTTTCCGAGGGGACTTTTTTTATCGCTGTGTTAGAGATCAAGTCTCTTCCTGGAGCTGAGTTGTCTTTCAGGTTGGCTATTAATTGTTGAATTTCTTGTCGAGTGCACGGGATCCAGATCCCCTGTACCGGTCTGATGGATCTGTTTGCCGGGAGGACAGGGGGGGATGGGGATCGGCGGTGAAGGGGCCAATTTTTCGATGGTGAGTTTGATTTGGTTGATTTTTTCTTCGTTTAGGGCTTCAGTGTCTCTGGGAGCAGAGCCATCAAACTTTCTCACGTTCGTCTAGACTTTTTTTACTGGCATGTCCGGGGATATGCTGTTGGCGAATGCCCTGAAGATTTTCCTTTTTTCTTCCTTGAAGACTGCTTTCGCGGCTTGGTCTTCCTCCACCCATTTCTCAAAGTCGACCTCTTTTTTTGAGTTTTTATATTTTTTAAAAGCTGCTCTCCTTTTTTCCAGAGCAATTACACACTGCTGGTTCCACAAAGATTTTGGAATTCTATTCTTATTCTTATGAACATTGGTGTGAGTGGATAATTTCGCCCCGGCCTCAAACAAAGCGGTTTTTATGATCGTGCTAATTTCTTCATATTTTTTTCTTACACTGTGCTGATTTATTTCGCTCGAATCTTTGATTTTTTTTTCAAGTTTTGCGCGTATTGTCCCAGTTCACGTGTTTTTCTTTCATGTGGGGGCGAGAGCTTTTATCTTCAAATTGGGAGTGTTTTGCAACTTCTATTTTTATAACAAAGTGATCGCTCCCTAGGAGCTCGTTTGTAACTGTCCATTTGCATTTAGATGCAAGAGATACGTCGGCGATGGATAAATCCAGCGCACTGAGTGAGCCTGTAGCTGACATGTAGGTCGGAGAACCGTCGTTCAGTACGACCAGGTTGTGTAGTTCAAGTACTCTTTGAAGAGTCCTGCCAGCTGAATTTATTTTGTTGTTTTCCCATATTGGAGAGTGAGCGTTGAGGTCGCCAGCTATTAAGCGAAAATTATCTTTGTTTATTTTGAGAATTTCGCTTATAAAGGTGTGCCATGTGGTTTCTTTTGTTGAGAAGTTTGGTGCGCGGTACGTGCTTACTATATTTAGGTTTTTCTTACCCTTCAGGGGGAGGGAAACGGCTACCGCTTCGATTTCTCTGAGGTCCCATTTGTTAGTGGGAAGGTGGAGTGTCTGGAAAGGGATGCTGCGTTTTATGGCAATTACCACTCCGCCGCCGGGGTTTACATCCGTTCGGTCTCTCCTGGTTATGTTGTAGTTGGGGATCTTTATGACTCGGACCGGGGTAAGTCTGGTTTCGGACAGTACAATTATGTCGTCGTTCTCGACGAGTGCTGGAAAATCATACATTTTGTTCGATAGACTTCTGCAATTCCATTGCGTAATTTTAATATTCTCCATGCAATTAGGTTTTTTTTGTATTTATTGGTTGAAGCTTGCTTTTTGTAATTATATTGGTTGTGGATTTAGGAATGTGCAGACCTGTATTATACATATTGTTTGGAATTTGGTTAATTATAGAAGGGGTGATAATTATTTTTGCAGAGTATGAGGCTGTCTATAGGTTAGTATTACCTGGGTTGGGAGAGTTTTCTGTATTTTGATTGTCGGTCTCTTCTATTGTGATCATGTGTTCAACGTTGTCCGTTTGCGAGTTTAGAATCCGGTTTATCGGCGGAAATCTAGTATTCGGGTCTTCGTCCTCCTGGTTGGGAGGCTCCATCACTCTCTCAGCCTCTTTGTTCGACTCCTGGGGACTTGTGGTCGAATACGGGGTCAGAGAGGGCTGTTCTTTTCTGTTTGTGGTTTCTTTTATCTCTGGTATTGCATGCAGAGTTTTCTTCTCGTCTTTATGTTCTTGTTCTTGTTCTCTCCGTAGTTCGATTTGGGGGAGTTCTTGCCCTTCTATCGCTGTTTTAGGGATCTTTCGCCTGGTAGTGGTTGCTTTTTTATACGAGTTTTCGATTCCCGCGTATCCGCTTCGATTTCGAAGGGGTGGAAAGGCTTCTCTCCTCTGTGGGGATATGTCCACTGGGTACAGCCACAGGTTCGTGGGCTCGTCCTTTGTGCAGGGGAATCCGTAAGGGAGTCTTCGTTGTTTTAGCCATGTGTCTAGCCTGTAGAGATTTTTCAGATTGTTCTTGGCAGCCACCTGTTCCGCGTCTGCCCTGTCGGTGTTCAGGTGAGCCATGGTTTTGCTGATAATTTATTGTTTTATAAAGGCCTCGCAGTTTGGGTCATACGCTGGGTGCTCGCCACCGCAGTTTACGCATGTGGTGTTATAGTTTTGACAAGTCTTGTCGGTGTGGTTGCTTCCGCATCTTGCGCATCGTACTTTCCCGCGGCATTGCCACGCCAGGTGGCCGAACCTTTGGCATCCACTGCATCTTTTTATTATCGGTTGGAAGGGCTCGATTTTGACTCTCACCCTGAAAATAGATATCATGTCAGGGAGATGGTTTCCGTCAAACCAAAACTTCACCGAGTTGGTAGGAAATAATTTCATTTCATTTGGACGTGACCTATCGATCCTGTTTATACGTTCTATTCTGTTTATTATCATTTGTATCCCTAACCATTCAATCCCCTCTTCTATCTCTTCTGCAGAGAGCGAGTGGTCGATGTCCCTAGCAACTTCAACCCTCGACAGCTTGTTGTCGGGTATAAAGGCTTTCCACGTCGCCGGGAGGTATTGGTTCGGGAAGTTGACTATGTTGTTTGCCAGTTGGTACGTAGGGAGTGTTACCTCTACAAGGTTTCGTCCCTTTCTTTTTATCTCCTGGATTCCTTCGATTTTCTCCCTCAATCTTTTCCTGATGATCATGGGGTGGAGGTTGCCCATTGCGGCGGGTTTGGCTAAAGCGTTGTATTCTCCTGGAATTATTTGGGTTATCAGGATTGTGTAGGGGGCCGGGCTGAATGCCTTGTGTTAATCACTTTCTTTTCCTCTCCTTTTTGTTTTTTAACTGAATTACGGAGATCAAGGTTGGGACGAGTGAAGGAGACTGATGCTTTGATTAAAGAAGAAATATTTAATTCTCGATATAGATATATATATATATATA
>JABMBV010042401.1:0-14637 GCA_018906735.1 Mesochorus sp. PSUC_FEM 10030011
ATATATATATATATATGATAAAAGGTACTTGGCGTTATACTGTCGCCGAGTCACGCGGCAGAAGGACTATCTCTCTCGTGTTAAAGCTTTTCACCGCATTTAATTTATTACATCCGGTTTTGCTTGGCGTATATGCTTTATCCCCCCATAAAAAAAACACCTGCTCGTTCACAGATATGCTCTTCTCCTCGTTCTCCCTCCTTCCTCCTTCCATTTCTTTCTCTTTCTGTATCAGTGGTAATAAGGTGAATGGCCCAGTTTAAATGACACTCGAGGCCCGTCATGCACGTAACAAGGCTAATTGTGTTTATTTTTAATGAATTGTTGAGAAGCTACTGCAAGTTCTCGGATTTTTCATTTCATTCATTTATATTTTTTTTCTAATTTTATAACTATATATTTCAATGGGGCAAAAAATATATTCTTGATTTCATTCTGTTAATATATTCTAGGCGAGAACACAAATCACCTCGCGGTCTCTCGAGAACGACACGCGGTGTTTTTCTGTTCATACACGTATGCATACAATATTCGAGAGAAGTGGGTGTGTAAAATCGTGCAGAAAACTTTTTGTCGCGAGCTACTCGCTACCGCGCGTCACACACACACGATCGTTTTCTATATGTTTGCACCGTGCGGCTGTAGTCAATGCGACTTGAAACTAAATAGCCATCGAAACGAACGAAATGAAATAAAATTTCCGATAAATTCGTTATTAAAAGATAAAAAAGAAAAACCCCCCCCATCGATATACAGATCTGTATCTGCGTAGTATAAAACGTTATTAGCATGCACGCGCGCAAGGCATTTGTGTTTAGACACGGTTACGAGAAGAAAAAAAAATCCTTTATAAATTCTAAATAAAATTTCATCACGAATTATATTAGCATCGAAAAGCTCTAAATATACTTTAAAAGCAAAAAGAGGTACGTACGATTGCAATTTATTTGAAAAAAAAGAAACATTCCCGTATTTTCATGATCCAATTAACATTTTAACGAGCCAATTACATTTTTGTCGCATGCCCCCAAATCGTCGTTGGAAATACGACATATGTTTTTTTTTTTTTTTTTTTTTCAATGTATGCGCATATATATATAAATAAGAGCGAGTGAAATTCAGCGTCACATAAAGACGACGAACGAGAAATGATATATATATAGATACGATATGCACATATATGCATGTGTATATAACTCGTAAATATTTGGACCAAAGTCCGATAGCGCGGCGATTCGTGCGTGGCGAGGGACGAAAGAAAGAGAGGGAGGGAGGGGGGAGATGCGCGACCTCTCGCGAAACCGGCTGCACTCACTCTGCAATGCGCGGTCATTTTGCCCGAAGAGGATTGCAACGCGAAGGCGCGGTGTTGCGCGGCTGCTGTTGCTTCTGCTGCCGGTGGTGCGGATCGGGTGCAGCAATGTTTCTTCGGACACTGTGCGGGCAAGCAGAGAGAGAGAGAGAGAGAGAAAGAAAGAGAGAAAGAGAAGGGGGAGGAGGGGAGGAAAGGAGGAGAGAAATCTTATGGCACACCGCTCTTCGCGTTCAACTGTGCAGAAACGGCAGCGCGATATACACCCGGCCAGATCTCGAATTAATCCGAGGTTAGTCGTGGCGTGCACCGGTAACTTGACCGGAGCCCCGACCACACCAGCACACAGGGCATGTGCCTTATATATATAGATACGTGTATGTATGTATATATATAGGTTTTATATAATATCGGACCTAGACACATTTGAGACGGAGGTTTTTTAAATGGCGCAAAATTCTCACCTTTCCATGATTTATTGTCACACCGTACGGAGCTTCAATTTACGATTCTCGAAGCTGCTGTTTCACGATTATCTATAGATAAAGAATTCCGTGGTAGCTCATATATAGTCATATACTCATAAAACGTATTATCGTTAAAAAAAAAAAAAAAAAAAAAAACTATTTACTGCACTCGATGTCTCTGTACCGTGTGGTTCATAAAAGTTTCGCCTATTGCAATAAATCATTGAATATTAAACGTTTCGAAGCATTTATTTTCTTGTTCGTCTACTTTTGTTTCAACATTTTCTCTCCTTCTTCTTCTTGTCCTCCACCCCTTCTCGAGGCCCGAAGCACAGAATCAGTATGAGAGATTGAGAATGAAAAGGCGAGGAGAGAGAATGAGAGAAGCATTCTTACACGCATCCTGTCTGCGGTTGACGAAACTTATCGGGAGACACGAAACTTCCGAGAAACCGCGGCTCTTGGGCAGATTCGACGTCGCGCGGAGAAATTCTCCCAAGGGTTTGCGGCGCACACACGTATATATATTCGGTACCAGCCGAATTTGGCTATATCACGATCGTGGAGCGAGAGAAAGAGGGAAGATCGAAGAGAGAGAGAGAGAGAGAGAGCGAAGAATTTGTTAGCGAATGACTCCATAATGAATCATTTCGACTGTCGACTTGAGACACGCGATTATACGACGGTGACATGAGCTTACATTGTAAAATGACAATTTTTTTAAATCGAAGAATTATTATCCCAATTTCCGGTTGAGTACCAAACGATTTCCGCCATTCGACGTGCGCCTTTTCGCGTATTGATGCGCGCATGAAATTCGTGAATGCGTTCATAGATAACGTGTGTAGCTCTGGAATGCAAAGCGTATATTAAGCGACGTCGGGAGTTTGCGGGATAAAGAGAAGAGCGCGAGAGATAGTAGAGCCCGGGTTTTGCTCACGCAGGTGATAATAAATAATAAATTGATGCGAGAGCATGACCGAGAAAGATATACAGACGAGGAGTTGTACAGAAACACGTTTATATGGGAGGCGTGTACGGCCTACACACGTTCATTCGTTCTCTCTCCTTTTCTCTCCTCAACTTACACACACGTGCACATACACACGTGTTTTTCTTTCTTTGGTACGAGTATAAAAGAGAGCTGAGATACATCGGGATATATCCCTGAGGGGGCATAAACACCACGAGGTCCTCGCGCCTCCTTCTTGATATTCCATCTCGTTGGTCCCCAGGAATCAGAGAGAGAGAAAGAGAGAGAGAGAGAGACTCTCGCGTATAGCAAAAAAAAACAGGCGAAGAAGAAGTAGAGAGGCTGAGGAAGAAGAGAGGAAAACGAGTGGAAGAAAAAAGGGGCTATACACGATGAGGAAAAGAGAGGAAGAGAGAGAAGACAGAAGGAATAAGCCTCGCGTGTTGCCCGCAGCTACCTCAGCTGCCCTCCGGGTGCCCTCCTCCTGTCACGGCCCTGTCTGGTCCACGGTGGCCACCGCGCAACTATCGGCCTCTCTCCCTCTCATCTTGCTTTGCGATTCAGTCGAGTGGGCCCCCGAACCGGGCCCCGTTTGATTTGCGATCCAGCGGGGTCTTTCTCTCTCTCTCTCTCTCTCTCTCTCTCTCTCTTTCTCTCGCGCGCGTTCGTCGTCGCTCTTGTGTTCACTTTGAGCGCGCAAAGAACGGAGAGAAAGAGAACCCGAGCGAAACCCAACGGCGGGACGCGGCGTTTGGTTTCGTTACTTTTTAAATTCCACGACGACCCCGCGATGCCCCGCCGTCGCGCGAGTCTCGCGAGAAGACCCCGCGTGCGCAAGAGAAAAAGAGAGAGAGAGAGAAAGAGAGACAGAGAGCCACGCGGTAAATGAAGATTTATAGAAGGGCCCTTCGTACGCCACTCAAGCCGTTCTCCGCCCTTTTATATGTGTATATATAGTTTGCAACATCGGGATCTATTATACATGCAGATGTATCAACGTAGTTTTTGAAAAAAAAAAAAAATAAACAAAATCCATCGTCATTACGATATCTATTGTTGCAGACAAAGTTGAAATTTAAATTTTTTAAAAAATCAACGAACCTGCTTAATTTATTTTTTCTCTGAAAAGCCTAAGATCCTTTCAGTCACTGGGAAACAACTCAAGCCCCATTATATTGTTGATGTCCGCAATTACTCAATTCTCAAATTAGTTCCAGTTACTTGAGCGACGCGGTAGAAAGCAGGTGGAAAAGTCCAATTAGCAGTTAATGTGTGGCCAAGATTAGAGACAATTTGGGAGATAAGCGTCGATTTTTGAAGTAGTACGTCCTGTTGGAATGTCACTTCGTGCCCTTCGTTTTTTATTTTACTTCCCATGGCGTTGGGAAAAGGGCACACTCGGCAATTTCCGTAAAATTTTTATATCGGTGTGAGTCTTTTTTTTTGTCACATTGTTTCCACGAGAAAAGACGAGTTGATAAACGCGTGAGAGTACGTATATTTTGAGGTCTACGCGATCGAGAGACGGAAATACGACGTCGAAATAAATAAATTTTCTAACGAGAAGGAAAGAGGAGAGAGATAGAGAGAATTTACGAGGGTAAAAAACAGGTATGATGATTATATACCGTGATTTTGTCGCAAAGTGGTTGAGTTCATCGTAGTGAGACGAGCGAGGAAAGACCACGTGTGTATGTGTGTATGCGTCTGCGTGTACGTCATAAAGTGGATGTAATATAATAATGATTCGCCTTTTAAGTAATCCGTGCCTCTTTGCTGTATACATATATAAATAGATACAGATTCATGGACATATATTATGATAAATACGCGTATATACGTACAAGCTTGCGTATATATATATGCACATATGTACCATACGAGTACACGCTTACTCGGGGGACTCTCGGGGCTATTATTTCGCGCGACCGTACGGCCATCAGCGGAGAGGGGAAAATATACTTGACTCCGTCAGGCGAGCCTCGAGACGTAGAGATGATTCGCATTCGCGACGCTGGACTGGACCTTAACGGAGATACCGTTTAACTCTCCTCTTTGCGTTCCTCTTCTTATTGTAACGAGAAAAGCTGTCTTCTCCTCTCTCTTTCTCTTTATCTCTCTTTCTTTCTCTATTACCGAGCTTATGTGTTACGCAAATGACACGGAAATGCATGCGTGCTGTTTCACCTCGCAACAGGGGGAAAAGAGGGGGAGGAGGTCGCGCTTTTCTACACTTGCCCGTTTATCTATGGACAGCTGTACACACATACGTATGTTCTATCACGATGATCCCGACAATATTTTTCGTGTACATATGCAGATAATATACTTAAATACACAGACGTAACGTACTTATACATGTATATCAGCATCGCCACCTGTCTCACGGCAGCAGGCAAACAGCACGAACCTTATTGCTCTCTCTCTCTCTTTCTCATTCTCTCCCTTTTTTTTTTTCTCTCTCTCTCTCTCTGTTTCTATACAACGACGCTGCCTCCTCGAGTCCGTAAGACTCGCGCGACCACCGCAAAGTTCAACGAGGAGAGTAAAAAGAGAGAGAGAGAGAGAGGGGGGGAGGGGGAAGAGTTCACGTCACGCATCTTTTATCTCGATGGGATTCTCTCGCTTCTTGTTCATCTCAACGAGAGGTGAAGCGACAAAAAAGTCAAATGAATATTCAGCTCATACACATAGCGCGAACCGCGTACCGTTAAAGCCTCGATAAGTTAACCACTAATATATATTTTTTGTCGCCATTTTTTTTTGCCAGCGTGTCCATAAAAATCCCGTACACGCGGTAAACGCTCGAGATGGAAAATCACGGATGTTTGTTATATCCAACGTTCATCCACTAACTCCGCAGTATCTTTTAAGACTAATTTATAGAAAATGAGAGTTTCCGTCAATGATCGCTCCGAACGTGTACAAAAGATCTTGAGATCTTGCAATAATCAATGCATTCTCAATGCTCGCACGATCGCCGAACTCCGTTCGACGATTCCAAGATTTTTACTTTCATAGTGAAATTCTTTATATATATATATGTGTGTATCCGTCGATCATCATTATAAAAGAGAGCCGCAGGTGATCGCTTCCTGCAGTTTAGTCCGCGAGGATCTTTCTGCTATGGCGCTGCCTCTTCGAACGCATATATATATATAAGCTATGGCATCCCGCTTGCGTAGCACGCATGTGTGTGCGCATCCTCATTATATATCCTGACGGCAATTTCATACATTTTCCTGGCAACAACAATTTATCACCCGATGATTACACCCTCCCCTCTTTCTCGCTTATCCCGCCATCATTTTCGTTTCTCTTTATCGCTCTCCAACTAGCGGGATATTTCTTGGTAAAACGCAATTACCGTCAAATCAGGATGCCTACCCCTTTCCCCCCCTCTCCTCCTCCTCTTCCTCACCATCCCCTATATCTTCGTATAAAAAAATACACGTTATACATAAGGTTTTTCTGTAATTGGAAGAATCCTTGGAAATCTTATTCGATTGACATAAAAAGCCATTTACTGTCATCATCTTCTCGATAATATTTTTCAGCAGTGAAATAAACGATCGGGTAAAAAAAAAACAAATAAATAAATATTGGATATACGTCGACGCAAAACTCGTCTAAGAAACTTTACAACGACAATAATTAGACCAGTAAATAAAATGCTTCTGCGCAATGAATTCCGCCACACGAGATGACCGATTGAGACCAACCGTCAGAGCGGGATTCGCTAGTACGTGAATCTTCCCCCGGTGAGCGTGTCTAAAAATTAATCGAAAGACGACTGTCCGTGGAAGTCAAACGCGCCTCGGTACGCGAGGATGAGAGGTAAAAGGTTAACCAAGAAAAATGGTCACGGTGGGGATCTCGTCCCGTGAAATCGAAGAAACGCGCACGCGTTCAACAGCCACGATGCACACCTAATTGAAGAGCGGGAAAAAGAGAGAGAGAGAAAGTCAAGATGAGTTGGGGCACCGCCTTCACGACGTTTGCGTCATTACTCTCAGCTGCTCTCTTCGCCCGAGAGTGTGTCTTACGTTTCTACCCACCGGCAAGATAACTGACTCTGATAATTAAATAATTATAAAGTGCACGCAGGTCTTCTTCTCTCACTGTGTTGATCTCCGTCCGGGTATACAAGTTGCGCCTGTACAGCGCAGCTACTGAATGATCACTTCAGTGCCCCAAGGAGATAATTGAATGTATACATTTTCTTCGGATCTTCAATTAGAGCTTCGCAAATAAGAAACGAGCTTCGATGTACCCTTTTTTTCGATCGTATATACATAATAAGTACAACTTGAAATTCTATAAACCATTTTGTGGCTCGGACTCAATGAAAATCCATTAATTTTGGATGTGAAAAATGAGAAAAAGAAATGTCAATTCGAAAGGAATAATATTCTTCCTCCATTCAGACGCAGAAGGCACAGACGATTATGCTGCAAAGTTCCAGACAAAAACACGTGTGCTTTTAAACCGAGCTTAACTTCATCTCTCTCTCTCTCTCTCTCTGTTGGGACAAGACGCGCGCAACGTATATACACGCGGTCCATGTTCCTTTCTCGACCTCCGTATATATCCTTATTCTCTCTCTCTCTATATCTCCTACCTCCCCCTTTCTCTTTTTCTCTATCAAGCAGGCAAAGTCTCTCTCTCTCTCGCGAGAAAAATTATGAACGTCGGCGCCGCGTGTACCTATGGTGTATAAGAGCTTCAAGAGCTGTGGCGAGATTCTGCGGTGTTCGACTCTCCGTTGTCGCCGCCCCGAGCAACTAACCTTCCTGTTGTTGCATGACCCGCGCCTTCTTCGGACTCTATCCTGTACAATACATACACATACACATGACCAAAGATAGAGAGAGAGAGAGAAAGAGAGAGAGAGAAAAAGAGGCACGATGCTGCCAGAGGACTCCGCGTGTCTCGCGCTCAGGATACAGCCCGAGTGGGGGCACTCGCGCCCTCGCACACGCCACATACCCACATATGTGCAGACGACGACCTCTATCCGCGAGCCTTGTACAGAGCTTGTATCAAGGAAATACGAAATTCTATAACCGCAATTCTTTACGAGAAACAATTTTGAAATAAAAATTCTTTGGTAACTGCAGTCATTTGAGAATTTGTTATGACACAAAAAATTGGGGCTGGTATTGAAAAGTACTCATTTTTTTGATTTCAAAGAAAAGGGCCGACATTTTAAAAAATAAGACTAATTTCGAGCATTGTTAAATTACTTTTTTGAACAGTACAAAAATCTTTAAATCTTGATATTTTTAATGTCATAGCTTTGGTTAACAAAAGACATAAATTAAGCCAGACGAAAATCGACAAAAAATAATGTCGAGCGGCTCTCCTTGATGATATTTTAAAAATCGATGCTCAAACTTCGAAAATCTGAGGAAAAAAATCATTTGATGCAGTTTCATTCTCTTCTTCTCCTATATCTCTATTCTCCCCTATACCTTCTTATCATTTATCAATAATTCCTTTACTTGATCTTAAAATACAAAAAAATAATGATTCTAGTTGTCACAATTATCCACTGATGTTCATAGTAAAATACAGTAATCAAGAGAAAAAAAAAATTCTCTAAAACGAAATACTATTACAATTTTTAGGACTCAATTGTAAAGCACGATCTGATTCCTGATGTGGACTTTGCATATGAATTCATTGAGCCGTTTCTATATATAGGAGAGCAAAGTCCCGAGATATCTCGAGAGACCGCGAGAGCGAGGCAAACTCTAATGTGGTTCTCGCGTCCGTGAGGCCCGGTGATTCGTTTCTCGATATCAACGGTGCTCTGGGCGACTCACCTTCCTGCTGTAAGCCTGACCTCCGAGGACCCCTCTGGAAGAGCCCAACCCAACAGCCATACGCCCACAACCATCGTTGATTCTCTTTCTCTCTCTCTTACTCTCTAGATATAAAGTAACAATCTATATGTGTATGTACACATATATTCTCTCTCTCTCTTTCTCTCTTTCTTCCTCTCTCTCTGTCTCTATCGCCCCGTTATATTCTGTGGTCGTAGGACGCTCTTCGCGTTCCTCGCTGCTGGTTAGCCGCGACTGGATCCGCGATGACCGCCGTTCTACATGTTTCTATCTGTTATATATACATATATATATCGACATAGTATATACATATATGCCACACTCTGTTGCACATTATCTTCTGCTACATCGAGAGAGGCGCATATAGAAAAATGCGCGCGCGGATTATGTGCTTTCTGGCGCATTGGCCTTCACGGATTAATTCTTGGATCGATTGGAAGGGAGAAAAAAATTTTTTTGCTGATAAAAATTATCGGCAATCTTTACTACATCTCTGGACATGGATAAAGATGCATATGTACAATGCATATTTATATACACAATCGGGAAAAACCCGCGGTAGAGTCGTTCCCGTTAACGCGACCGAGAAGGTTCGTAATCCTTTCCCTTCTTCATTTTATCCACATATTGTGTTTGTATTTCATACGAATATCGACTGGTGGGCTATCAAAGAAAATGGACCATATAGTCCACACGATTTAACATGGCAGGTGAGTTGGGCCCTTTCGCCTGTTTAATACTCGATGTAAAAATGTCTTGTGTATAGATTTACATGTGTGTGTGTGTGTGTATGATGATGATGATGATTATTATTATTTACTCATGTTGGCGTGCGCGCTGCGTCCAACACGGAGTGGCGAACTCTCGACGGGGCACGCGCGTGGGCGAGGAGCACTCTCCTCTCTCGACGGGGTTGACGCGTTTCAAGGGAAACTGGATCGCGAGAAGGGAGATTGCAAAATGATCTCCCATATGCTCTTTTTCTCAGCCTCTCTCTTTCACTGAAGCTCACACATATCCACATATGTATATAATGTGTGTGTGTGTAACTGCGGGGACGAGTTTCGAACCTGATTCGCGGGCGTGGTAAAAAAAGAAGAAAAAAAAAAAGCGTGGACCGTCTCATCTGCGGACTGCTCAGATATCGCCAGCTCGCAAATGAGTCGTCCGGAATGTTGGAAATATCGTGGTGCATTTATGCACCACGGGGATGTTTTAGTGATCTCTCTCTTTCTCTCTCTCTCTCTCTCTTTTCTCTAGGTGCACACCGCAAGTGGCGGAATTTGCGGTAAAATATAAGCAATCTTCCTTCATTTCTCTAATGTAAATATTAAACTGGCTAATTATCTCAAATTTTTTTTCTTTTCCTTCGGGTATTAATAAATAAGAGAAAAAGAAAAAAAAACAAAGTATGAACAGCGTGACGAGGGCTCTGGCATTAATGTATTAATTCCCCTTCTCTTTCTCTTTCTCTCTCTCTCTCTCTCGAAGGATATCTTAATTATCATATCGATTCACGAGTCTGTCGCGGTTATATGCGAGATATAGTAGTGTTTATAGCTATATGTATCGGTTGCTGCTTCTCCCGAGCCCTTTTGCTCGCTAGCAGGTCGTCGATATATACGTTGATATGGTCCTGAACGCTGTGGGTATATGTCGCGGTCCTTACAAGACTCTCACGTCTCTTTCTCTCTCTCTCTCTTTCTCTCCTTCGAAGTTTCGAGGACAAGATGATATCCGGTGGGTTCGGCGACGCCCGGGTAAAGTGGTAAAACTTGATTTTACGATTCAGCATAAATTAGCGAGCTACTCCTTCTCTCTCTCTTTCTTCCTTCCTCTTTTTTGTTTCTCTTTCAACTCGTGCACGAAGATTCCCTCAACTGAGAGTGAATGAGACAACCTTACACGATTTTCTATATATATATATATATAAGTAGCGAGTTTATAAGTATTCGAGAATTATTATAAGCTTCGTAATGTGTAAACGAGCAAGACGAGTATTCTTGGTAATGCTGGCTAGTAATAGACAGAGAGAAAGAGAGAGAGAGAGCAGAGGGAAGGGTTATTAATAATTTAACTCGTGCAGTTCACCGGATTGGAAGTTTGTTATATACGGCGCTGGTCTAGCGGGTGTCCGCCGATAACTCAATCCATGATTTACGCGGACAACGTCCAATTAAGTGTCGGTCGTAATAGAATTATGTGAAAAATAAAGAATGCATTATATATATACGATCTGTTACATATATACACAAGAATAATCCCGTCTATCTATTACAGAAGAATGTATTCTCACGCGATTTGAACTATATATTACTATTATTATGTATCAGTTGTTAGTACATGTGTATATATATATATATGCACAATAGTTGAATCGCGCGCGTCAAGTCGACGGAGAGAAAGTGGATGAGATATATATGTATATTTATATGTAAAACACACGAAAGCACGAGGCGGGAAATATTCATCATTCCACCGCTCGTCCGACAACCATTACTTTAATCTTGCCTGAATATCACGAAAGGTCGGAGGATCAAACGAATGATTAATTCTTCACGAAATACTACATAGACTCTGCATATACACGTATATATATGGACATGTATATATATATATATATAAAAATCGTGTATACATCATCTTCTCGTGATGATTATTTTCAAACGAATATATACAGCACAGATCAATGTGCTCGATACCGCGAATAAATTTTACAACTATAAAAGATCCGCGAGGCGATCACATCATTGTGGTGAAAAGGGGGGAAAAAATTTCTTTCAATATCATTGATAATATAATTTTGCACCCGAATATATGATTCAACCAAAGGCCGCACCGAGTCTCGAGTGAATAAAATTTTTTTTTTCTTCTTTGTATCTCTCTTTCTCTCTCTCTCTCTTCTCGTAAGAATATTAATAATTCTCCATTCAAAAGGGTGCATCTCCAGGACCGATATCTTAATATTCTCGAGCGCACCCGGGTCACGTTACAATAACGTCTTCCTTTGTGCAAATATTTATGCACATATCCTCCTCGCCCGCAAAAACCCTCGGGATCGAGGCTCCGCCGCGTTTGTATTCCACAGATTTCTACAGTTGCGCCTGCGAGTAAGAGGAGTAAAAACCGACTCTTTCTCTCTCTTTCTCTTCGCTCGCGTTGTGTTTTCATTGCAGTGAGATGCTCGGTGCGGAGATAATAATGAAAATAAAAAGAAATTGAGTAAAAAAAACGGAGGCCAGAGCGCGAGAGAATATGCTGCGCGAGAAAGAAAGGGAGGAAAAGGAGACGAGAGAGAAAGAGGGCTCAGGTCGAAAGGCGCGATCTTTTCGAGTTGGTTCGAGACCGGACGTACCTGACATCGACTAATGGTCAAGCTGCCCCCCTCGGGAATATGAGATAAACTCTCACTCTCTCTCTCTCTCTCTCTTTCTTGCTCTCTATTTTTCTCTCCAGCGCGAGATATAAACTCATTTCATTTTCTCGTTCGCAACTGCTTGCTCTCATTGCTGACGCACTATACCTGTCCCTCTTATCGCGAGCAACATCCTGCTGTCCTGTTTCTCATTCACCATTTTTCATTTTGATCAACGGAAAAAGAGCTGTCATAATAAATACGAAATTTGAGGGACCGCGATGTGAGCCCAGATATACGCGAGTTTCGACTTTTTTGATTTTATGGCTGCCATTTTTACAATTCTCAATTTATTATAAAAAAAAATAGGTTTAACAAATAACTATACAGGTATATACTGCCTTCATCCTTTTGCATTTCTGTTTCAGATAATTTTTTCACGGCGTTACACTTGGCACCTTATTAAAAAAAAATTATTTCGCGATCATGTGGGTTCATCATGCCATATCTCCGGCAATTATTAATATTTTTGTATTACTAAAGAAGAAAAATTTTCATTAAAATAGGTATAATGAACCATAAAGTTTTCAAACAGATCCATTAATTTCTTCCCCTTTAAAAAAATTCCGAAAAAAACTGCTGAATTTTGAGGTTTTCAACGATTATCCCCCCTTAATTCCAATCATATTAATTAGTGGTACCGCGAAACTCCTTGAGAGAAAAACAAAATACACACATTTAAATCCTGCTCGTTGCACCGAATTATTTTGTTTTTTCATCGCACAAAAAAATTGAAAAAAAAAAAATATTAAAATGTTGGTAAATGAATGGCAGGGTAGGCACAGTCCATCAAAGTTTTGCTGTTTAAACAATTATTTTTGAAAAATTTTCGGGCCCCCAAGACCAATTATTTTCCTGGGGCCTATGCGGTAGCCCGCCCCTATCCCCCTCTGGTCTTGAATCCACCACTGGTGAATAATAATAATACAGAAAAATAATAATGAGAGCGATGGATGGCACACTAATGCGCGGAGATGTTCGTGAACAAGGAGATTCTCGGTGAATTATAAATTATAAAGAAGCCGTGGCGCGTTCTATACTGCATTCCCAATTGATCCGAATGCACTTCGGGGCTATACATATGTATATGTATTATACGAAGAGGGGACGAGAAAACGCGCCCGCATGTACCATATATATATATATACGATCTTCTTTGCCGTGTCGGTCGTTAACAGAACCGGGTTTTGCAATGAGGCGAGTCAAACGAGCGCGATATGTGGCTACCTATACGCGTGGCTATACACACACACACACACATGTGTATATATATATAAATAAATGTTCGCATAAAGGATCTTTCTCGGATATATCTCTGGGCTGCTGGACCGATCCTTATTCACAATCGATCTCTTCGCCCCGCCCTTTACACACACAAGCGTTCTCAATCCCGAAAAAAAAAAAAAATTACCCGTGTATGTTATTCATAATTTCTGAAGGCGCGATATACACACGCATTTTTCTATCAACGACTCAAGATACTTTTTTCATTTATACAGTAGCCCAAGGATCCGTTGGCAAAAAAATTCATCTCTTCTTCGGAATATTATCGAGAAACAAGTGGCTTCCGGTCAATATCGAAAAAAAAAAATTTATTATGTGGATTATTCGTAATTTTTCAAAGGCATGATGCATGTTTTTCTTCCAACATCTCAAGATATTTTTGCGTTTATTAAGTAACTCGAGGATGCAAGAGCAAAAAATAAATCTCTTCTTCAGAAAATTATCGAGAAATAAATGACTTCCTGTTAATACCGAAAAAAAATTCCTCGTGTATGTTATACATACACATTATTCTATCAACATCTCAAAATAAGTTGTTGTTCAAACAGTAGCACAAGGATCGATTGTCGAGAAACAAAAAAGTAATCTTTTTTCAGAAAATGATGAAAACCAGTGGCTTTGGGTCTAGTTCAAACTTTAAATTCACGTAACATCGTGACAAGGTAAAATGTCAGATGTATTGAGAAAAGAATATTTTATGTAGAGAGAGAGAGAGAGAGAGAGAAAAAAGAAAAAGCAGACGTGTCTTTTCCGAGGGAATGATAAATCATTGGACAAAAAGATAATGGGATATATAGAATCTTCAATGGTAAATCTGTACGATTTTGTCGTTATATGAATGCGCAGAAAACGGCAGAAGTTCAGCTGGATTATTTATGTATATGTGTATAGATGTGTATGTAAAATGTGTATAATACGGAAGTCAATGGCGATATGAATCATTCGTTGGAGCCCTTGAATATCTGTAGAGCATCTGTACAGATCAGAAAGACAGAGGTTGCTAAATCTCCGGGTGCTGCTGGCTTGAATTTACGTTACAGTACACGATAAACAACATTTTCATCTTTCTCACTCTTTTGCGCGAATACTTACATACATAATTCTCTCTATATATATATTTCTCGATTCTTCAACAGCATATACAATTTTGCCTCCTCACTCTCGCGCCCGTTACCCGTGTATAGTGTCTAAACCTTATATACATTCGCGGCAGCGTCACGACGCGTATTATTAATGTCTTTATTCACGATATCTTTTTCTCGAATGAGCATCACCTGCCCGTTTGAACATCGCGGGATGAGTCACGGTATTGCGATTTCGATATATATATATATATA
>JABMBV010042512.1:0-14636 GCA_018906735.1 Mesochorus sp. PSUC_FEM 10030011
ATAAATTCATAAAAAAAATTTATATAAAAAAGTAAATAAATTGATTCGAATAAATAAATAAATCTCACCTATTGGACAGAGGTACGTCATGTCCGACCGCTGAAGGGGTCGAGAATGGCATTTCCAGAGTTTGAAAAACCTTTTCATCTGGATTCATATCGCGAATGCAGAGTAAACCTGGCACGTAATTCCTGTCGACCTCGGTGAGATCGGCGGGAGTCAACGAAATACCGGCTAATTGTTTCCAAACTGGTTCAGCTAGATTCAAGCTCAGTGGACTTCCGGTTCTAATAGCTATACCCATAAGTATACCAAGAAATTGGAACATGGACATGTGAAGCGCGGAATTAGCCATTGGATTTAGAAGAAAGCAATCTCTGTTTGTTCCGTTATCGTCACGACCGTTTGGCGTTGGTATGAACAACGGAAGTGAACCATTTTGAAGCTCGTCGCACATTTCGGCTATACTCTCGCTATAACCACCACCGCAGTCGTCCACACTTTCGCCTGGAACGTCACGTTACAATAAAGTTTTCAAAATATTTTTGAAAACTCACATTCATTCCAATATCTATGTATAGAAAAATGAAATTATGTTCGTTGGTAATTATTTTTTACTGTTCGTAATAGTCGTGTCTATTTTATATTACAAAAAATAACCAAAATACCAACATACCGACAAATTTGACTTTCCAAACACGGTGAGGTAGGAACAATACATCCGGAGTAAGCAGCGACATTTTGGAGATCATTTGACCAAATACCGATTTGATACCATCGGGTCCAGCGAGGCCACCTTTGCTGCGTGCTCTCTTGACTTGTATCCTGTTGAGTTCGATAACGGGACCGTGCTGTTTGTCGCGTACCATAGTGGCTTGAACGACTTTTCTGAAAGTCGCTTCTTTGATGCTGTAAACGAGCATCGGTGCCAATTTGTTGAGGCCGATATGTCCCGAGGTCGGGAACATGACGAGAGAGGGGCACAAAAGTTCGGCAAAATGATGGAGGAGCACGAGACGATTGTGGAGTGCGGAAAACGGGAGGTCCTTGACGAGATCGTATTCCATCGGCGTTGTGGCTGGCAATCTGCTCTGAGGTGCTTTTGTCGTGCTCCAGGCCAGCGTGTGAGCGCTGCCGCAGGCGACGCGAGTTATTTTCTTTCCCTGAAGTGCGTGTACGAGACGTGGACGTTGAAGGGCTCCGATTGTGCCGTCGCCCAATTGACCCTCGTCGTTGTCGCCCCAGGTAAATACCTCACCCTTATCCGAGCAGGCTACGCAATGCAGCGAGCCCGTGGCTATTGAAATTATTTTTTTCCCCTGAAGAGCCGCGACCTTGCGAGGTCTTCGCACATGATCGTCAGTTCCGTGTCCCAATCGATGATAATCTCCTTTTCCCCTGTATTAAAAAGGTCCAATTTATAATTATAAAATAGTATGTACAAAGTAGACGTAAAACGTAAATGAGACAATTCATTATTAAACACTTGCCACGTGTAAATAGCTCCGGATCTTGTGAGAGCAACGGAAAATTGACTTCCACATTCGACCTTGACGACTCCGAGTCCAGCGAGCGACTCGATCTTCATCGGACATTTACAACCGTCGCTTCCACCACGACCGAGTTTCCCGTAATCACCGTCGCCCCAACTCCACACATTATCGTCGTCGGTGACGCACAACGTCTGGGCATCACCACTGCCACACGCAACATCCACGGCCTTGTAGCCCTGAAGAGCAACGACGACTTTTGGCTTCAAATGATCGTCGCTATCTCCGTGTCCCAGACGACCGTATCTCCCTGAAATACAACAGTCGACCGTTTATTCGTCGTTCAATATCGAAAACACGAATTTCCATATGGAGTGAATCTTCCACCTTTTCCCCAGGTATACAACAAGCCTGCGTTGTTTATAGCAGCGCTGTGGTGTCCTCCGCACGCAATATCCACGATTTCCGTGCCAAGAAGTGCCTCGATGAGTTTCGGCCGGTCGAAAGACAACCGATTTCCATGACCGAGCTTTCCGTCGTCTCCTTCGCCCCAGGAATAAACGTGACCCTCGGAGCTCAACGCGAGGCAATGTTTTCCACCGGAATTGACAGCAATTTTTTTGATAAACACGTGCTGGATGGACTCCAGGAGAGTTGGCACGAGAACCGTGTCGATGCCACCGATCCCGAGTCGACCGGAAGCTCCATATCCTAAAGTTAGAAAAAAAATTTATAAATTAGAAAAAAACTGGAACGAGTTAAAAATTAGAAAAAAAAAGTTACAATTATAAACAAACGCAAGTTTGTAGAAATAAATGAGCGAAAGAACGTAATAGATTCTCGAGGATATTTACCGGTCGAGTAGACTTTTCCATCAGCGGTAACAGCGAACAGAGTCTGTTCACCTCCAGCTAGCTGAACGGGTCTGAGAGCCGAGAGGCTTTCGCACGTTGATGGTAATTTGACTTTAGCACCTTCCAAGCCACCGAGTTGGCCGCGATGATTGTGTCCCCATCCGTAAATGGCTCCGGATCCGTCCCAGGAGAGAGTCCAATCCTCGGGTCTTCTGTTGAGCCAGAGGAGCAACTGTTCGTCGTGTTCTCTCTTGAAAAGTTCGTGGTTCTCGTGGTCCCTTGTGGCCCCGTCTTCCTCGGTAATCATTTCGTTTATTCGCTTGTTAACATCGACGCAAAAGCTCTTTGGCAATGGGCTACGGTTGACCAACGATTTAGCGACTCTCGCTGCAAGACAATATCTCCGGAACCACGACCATTTGTGGATTTCCATACAACAAGGCATCGTATCGAGCTCGAGATCGCACGCCAGTGCAACGAGAACCTTGAAAAAGTCGCTGTGCATCAGCTGTTTGCCGCCTCGGACAGCCGGGTCCTCGTACTCGTACTGACGCAGCAAAGCCTGTGGCAACGAGCCCAGGAGTGAGCTCAAGGGCGACGTGTCCGGGCGCATACCTACGGAACCATTTACGTAAACAAGCTGAAGCTTTTTCAGGGCCCACATTCTCTGTTGAGCCGTCAACGTGCTCAATTGACTGCACTGTGAAAGCGTCGTTGCCAGTCTGGCGACGATACTTTTGTCCGAATTGATGAGACTATTGTCGAGCAAACATTCGGCGAGTGCGATTGTGGGCTGTGAGAGGACAGCGCGTTCGGAGCCAAGCTCGTGGGGCGCCAGGATCGCGACGATAGGATGGACCGTGAAACGCCAGCCCCAACCGTTTACCGAGCCATCAGAGGAGAATCTCCAGCGCAACTCGTCGCCCTGGATTCTAATCTCGGCAGCCCAATCGCTCCACTCCATTCCCGATCTCATGGACGCGACGTGCCCAGTGCCATCCATTATAGTCAACGGATCATGCCCCTTCTCCGTCGAGCATTGACGATCGAATTCTACCCTGAGCGCCTCTGCACCGGGTATCTTCACGTGACCGGTGAGCGTCGTATCGTCGATGTAAGGATGCGGGCTCTCTTGGATAATCGGCTGCGGGGCATTGTTCAAGCAATTTGAATTAGCAGCCGTATCTTCGAGTTCCGTTACGCAAAGCTCAAGGAGCATGTTCCTAATGGACGATTTAGTTTTTCCAAGGGCTATAAGAACTTCCGAGATGATTTCCTTAGCTGAATTACAGACTCTCCCTGCGACAGCGAGTTTCAACAAATCCACAAGCATTCTCGCGTCGTCCTCGCTCAGGTTCATCGTGAATTCATCTAATCCTGGTTCCGTCATCGGTCCCTCACCGACGACCTGAGCGTTCGATGTAAGTGTCGCGGCGATAACGCTCATCGCGCTGGTTGACATTTTCGAAGCTCTCGATGACAAGCTCGCCGAGCTTGACATCGAGGGAAATATGGCGTTTGAGTAATCATCGGCTGGTGCCGGAGTGGCTCTGGGGCTGGATTGGAGATTCGTAACCTCGGACGCGTTCGCCGGCGCCTCACCGCCACCCTGAGCAATTTCGCCGACGTTCTGATAGACGGTGTGACCACCGACGCTGATGCTCGTCGTCGTGGCCTCCGACGGTGTATCCGGCTGACAAGATTTTTCACAATTTTTAGTAACGTCTGTGTGGCTTCGGAGTGCCGTTACGATGGCAGTACGAGCTTGCATTATGTGGAGAGCATTGAGAACGTGTTGAAGGGCCTGTTGCTTAGCAACGTTGCTCTCGAGTGACAAGACGATGTTGGACAACGAGGGTCGAGGATTTTTCGTTTCGCTGACAACGTTGTTGTCTCGAACCGTTCCGCTCTCCGCTACCAGCGACGCCTGCCCCAGGGGATCCTTCGCGGTTGCAAACGCGACGGGTTCTTGATTGTTCGATATCTGATGATCAGTGAGAACCCAAGCTACGCTGTGACTCGAGCCACAAGCGACGCGATTGACCTTGGCGTCCTCGAGGCCGTGAACGAGCGAGGGTTTTCTGTTAACGATGGTTGTGCCGTTTCCCTGCTGTCCGTGATCATTGTCGCCCCAGGCGTAGACCTGTCCGGTATCCGTGACGGCCAAACAATGAAGAGCTCCGACCGCAACGTGAATAATTTTTTTTCCTCGTAGCGCCTCGACCAGAGTCGGTTTTCTCACGTGCTGATCATTGCCGTGGCCCAGACGAAAATAGTCGCCTTTGCCCCAGGTCCACACTTCGCCGTATTTCGTAAGAGCCAACGAGAATTGTGCCCCGCATTCGACCTGTATAACACCCAGACCGAGAAGACGATCTATGAGTATCGGAGTGCAGCATCCGCCGCTGCCGCCTCTTCCCAATTTGCCAAAATCACCGTCGCCCCACGAGTAGACGTAGCCCTCCTCCGTGAGTGCGAGCGTCTGAGCGTCCTTGCTACCACACGCGACCTGGACGATTCTCTGTCCATGAAGGGCCTTGACCAATTTAGGTTTCGTTTGTGTTACCGTATCGCCGTGTCCAAGACGTCCGTACTCTCCTAATCCCCAAGTGTACAGTTCCCCGTTGCTCGCGAGGGCGGCCGAATGCCCCGAGCCACAGGCGATGTCCCGAATCCTTTTGGACTTGAGTGCCTCGATGAGACGTGGCTTGTCGAGTGAAATACAGTTTCCATGACCGAGTTTACCGTCCTCGCCCTCACCCCAGGAGAACACCTTACTATCCTGGGTCAGGGCGAGAGCGTGAGTGCCACCCGAGTGTACGGCAACTTTCTTAATCACGTACTGGCTTAAAAAGGGTATTGGCTTCGGCTCGAAAACGTTGTTGTTATCGCCCAGTCCCAATCTCCCATTGGTACCCTCGCCACAGGCGTACAATTTACCCTCTTGCGTCACGATGAAAAGAGTCTTACTGCCACCGGCGATGTGTACCGGTTTCAATTTCGAGAGTACCTCGCTGTAGACGGGCAATTTTATTTTCGAACCCTTCAAACCACCGAGCTGATCCTTGTCGTTCAAGCCCCAAACGTAAATTGCCGAGTTTTGATGCGCGTCACCGGCCCTCTGGGCCGCTATCTGTTCCTGCACCACCTCCCAATCGGAGGCTAAAAACGAGACTGACGTTGCCAATTGATTTTCAAACAATTTTTTTCTCCCGACAATCTGTAAGCCGTGCAGCTTACAATCGATACCACCGTTACGACACTGTTTTATCGATATCTCGATACACGAATAGTACTCCTTGATATCCTGCAACAACGTTACCGTCTCGTCGCTGTTCCTCACCGTTATCGTCGACAGCTCCAAGAGGCTGCTGAACGAATCACCAGCGCTGACGGCTATCAGAGACGGCATGTAACTGCTGTCCTGAGGATTTACGATTATCTTCAGCGAGTGCACGAGGATATTCGGCATCATCTCCAGGCGTATCCAATGTTTGCCTTGATAGCCACAGCTCTGCCAATACTTTCCTGATCCGTCGACGAGCCTCGTGGCCCAATTTTCCCTCGACGATACGCTCAGGGTTCTTATACACTTGGACCAGTCGTCGATCAGCGATGATTCCGTGAGATCCTGTCGATGATATCGTCCGGGTTTACCCGCGTAAACGGCGGCCGAGCCTGGCTCGGCGATCCGATTGAATCCGTGCCTGTGGGAGCGTTTCGTGTAGAAACAATTTTCACAGAGATTATAATTGTCGCAAGGCTTGCACTTGAATCTTGGACCGGATATAGGCGAGAGATGACAAGAGTTGCAGGAGACGGCGTGATGGCACGAGGGCACTCGTTCCATCTCCGCTGCGCATCCAGTCCAGCTGCTCTGCTGTGGAAAATCCACCGAAACGTCTTTCCCGTTATTTACTATGCCGGTGACGACCCCGACACTCGTGTGATTCACCGAGCCCCACTTGTACTTTGGCACGGCGACCGAAGACTTGACTCTGACCTTATCGCCGACTTTGAGAGCCGGGGGGCCTGGCAAGGTCGGGGGATGTCCCAGTAGCTCGATGTGTATGAATCTCACCCAGTAGGTGCCGTCCTTGTGTTGCCAGGCAACCTGCACGTTCAAATCGTGAAGACCCTCCGGGTCGATTTTAACGACTTGACCAATGTCCCCGTACTCGACTTCCTCGTAGCTCTTGCAGCAACGAACTAACATCCCAGCGGTTACATTATCACGCACGTAAATAGCGTACTCGTCGAAGGACAAAAAGTCCGATCTCTTCATGTAGGTCGGTTGGGCAACCGAGCTGGCCTCGTGGGTCGATGGACTGTCGTCGATGTCCTCACTGCTCAAGTCCTCGGAGTCGGAGATGCTGTCGGAGCTCGAAATGGTCTCGGTGTCGGCGTATATTCCCGTGTCTGCCTTTTCGAGGAGGCACGCCACAACGGTTTCCGGTGTGATGTTTGCCTCGGCAATGCTAAGGTTGCGAATCGCCAACTCGACAATTTTCCGATGAAATCCCATTTCTGTAAGCTGCACGACTAGCGGACTGCTCGATGCCGGGGTTTTCCTTGCGCTGCCTTTGCAGTGTCGTTTCTGGCTCGAGGTTAGAGAAACGAGGGAACAATCGGACGTCGGGGTGGCCGGCTCGGAGGCTAAACCGGTGCGATGAATGGGCGTGTGCCTCAATTCCGAGGCGAGGTATTGGGAGACTGCGAGAGCGGCCTCCTCCAGTTCTTTCCTCTTGAAAATAGGCTTCAGAGGCTGCGGCTTGGTTGCCCTTATCAACATCTCCTGCATGAGACTGTTGCAGCGCTCGTCGTCGCCGTCACTGTTCGTCAGACACTTGAGCACCTGGCGCAATTTGTTCTGGTGTCCCAGAAGTGCTTTGCCAGCATTCAATGCAGCGAGCTGTTCCTGTTGCGTTCGCAATACCGAGGCATTGACGACACCGGCTATGACCGGCATGCCGCCGGGCCTACGATCCATTCGGCAATGTCCGAGAAGCAAATTGGCCCATGCGGATAGAAGCGAGTCGGTCATAATGGTCATGCGATCGAGATGGAACTTTTCGTTGATAGTTTTTATCGACGTGAACGGAACTTTTCTTCGACCTCCCGCCTCGTCGTGCATCTGCACGAGGAGCTTGCAGTGCGGCGTGAATCTGCATATCGTGCCGATCTCGCCGTCGATCTCTACGAGTCCGCCGATTCGCGGACGATCGTCCAGGCCTCCGATGACTATGAGGGCAGCCATCACAGTTTGTTGTATTAGGAGACTGTGCTCGCCCCCGTTCTCGTTCATCTGTATGTGAAATAATGGACCGTCGCTCAGGAGATCCGAAGCCAGCGACAATTTCGACGTCAAAAACGAATTCAACGAGGAGTTCCATCCGGGCAACGAGTGCAACGTTCGTACGAGCTTGATGAGCTCCTCGGCGAGGGTCGAACTGTGCGAGGCCGTAAGTGAGACACGACATTTGTTGGCGTGCAGCTCGGAATTTCCACCGGCCTCACACATCAGCGCTATCTGTCCCAGAAGCTGAAAGGCTTTCTCGAGAAAAGGTATCATGTCCGGATTATCCGGGGTCCAGGACGACAGCACAGCCGTCAGTAGTCTGACTGCCATTATTTGCTTACACAAATTAGGATCGTTCTCCTCGGCGATGAGGCTCAGCAGAAAATCGACCCAGGCTTGGGTGCTCAGGGCGCGACACAGAGATTGCGACGTTGCAATTGATTTGAGAAAGCCCAATGTCGCCCAGGTCTCGTGATGCTCGCGGGCCAATTGGCTCGACATGCTCAGATCTAGTTTATTCCCGGACGACATGATTCCCCGTAGAACCGAGGAGATTATCGTGATGGCCGACGGCTGAATGTTCTCGGCATTCGAGCCACAGGACAGTAAGATTATCCGGAGCAGCGATGTCGATGCTTTTTTCAGGTATGTCGTCGGATGAATTTCTTGCGACGGATCGACGATGGTTTTGTTTGTATCCACCGGTGAATCATCGTCGGAATCGCTCTCCTGAGGCGCCGGTGGCTCGGCAAATTTTAAATCGTACTTGCCCTCCTTCCCCATACGATAGGAATTCGTTTGGCCATTATCCCATTGAACTCTTATCCAACCGTCTTGACCAAGCTCGCCGATAACGCGACCCTCCCCCGGTGGGGGGCCGTCCTGGTCGGCCCATTTCCAATCTGCCCCTCGGACGACCCTCGTGCCAATTTTCATGAGGGCAGCGAGTTCCGCGCCCGTCAATTGTACCGCCGGTGGTTTGCTCTTTTGTATCGCGTCCTCGTAAATCGCCGTTGGATCCTTTTGCCTCGGGCTCTCGGACGCCGATCTCGCCGATGGTCCGATTTGCCTCAGGAGCGTGAGGATGCTCGACAGCAGGCCAGAATTCACGATCAGGCCAATCTCGTTCGCGTGATAATGACTCGTCAACATTCCCAATATCGTCAGGAGAAATCTGGCTCTCGGTAGCTTTCTCAGCCAAGTATACGTGCCCTGATTCAGGCTGCTCTTGCCGCTGGCCTTCGCCTTGCTCGGCAATTCCGCCTGTATCACGTAAGCTCTTAGAGCCTGTATCGCCCAGGACGTTATTTCGGCCTCGGCCAACTGAATCTTGGCTCTCTGGTAGGGCGTAACGAGCTGAATATTGCTGAGCGGATGGGTTATAACGGGTTCAGGATCAACCGCGGTCTCGTAGGTGAGGCCGAGCCAACCGTTGAGCAGAGAGTACTTGACAGACGTTATGAGGAAATCCTTCTTCAATAATTCTTGTATCATGAGGATTCCGCGCTCGCGAAGCTTCACCCGCTGAATCTGACAGTACATCGCCCTGCGAAGAGTCTCGACGTCGCCGCCGTCCTCGGCAACGACGAAATTGATGATGCTTGTCATCAGTTCGTGCGGATCGATTACGAGAGGTTTATTTTTCACTTTCTCGTGCAGTTGCATAATAACGTTTTTCGTGCCACTCAGGGCGTCGTCGATTTTTTGCGACAATGGTATCACGCCTCCGGTCGGCGTTGAATCTTTGGTTGTCGGTAACGAGCTGTCCTCGCTCTTGACGCGGCTCTTCGCGTTCTGTATCGAGGTATTAACGATATCCTCCATCTTACTCGGCGATTCCTTGTTCCTCTTGATATCCGCCATGACGGTATAAACAGCACGCCGAAACCTCGTGAGTGTGTGTAAAATTTTTAGTTCACGATAACCCTTAACCTCGTAACTCGTCGAGGGTCTCACTTCGTACAGTAAAAAACGGCATTTCTCTTGTGCCGGTGCGCAGACCTCCTTGTAACTGCGGTTTTGCTGCTGCCTCGTCCTGATGAGATTCCACTTTGTCTGATGTATCGTTCGTACCATGGTCATGAGCGATTTCGTAAGTTTTCCATTGCCCGAAGCGATCTCCTGCTCGACAAGCGCCAGTGTCTGATGACCGAGTGCCAGATGTTTTATAATGACCGCCATCAAAAGACGTCCTATCTCCTCGACCGGATGATCGCTGCAAAAATCAACGTGCGATAGTAAGAGATTCGATTTGCTAAATTTGTCGATCATAGAGAGAAACGTTTGAACGTGAGTGTCAGTCTTGTGATTTTCCGCCAGGCCGTGGATGAAAGCCATCACAAGGTCGTCCGAGACGCGTTGATATTCGTCCTTACTACGCGCCGGAAGTGACGGCTCCGTTGGTGAGGTCGCTGGCGTCGAATTGTTGCTGCGTGCCTCGCCTTTTTCCTCCTCGTAGGGATTCGGCGGTTGAAGAACCTGCAGACCACCCCGCAGGAAGTTCGCGTTCAACCAAGCGCTGGCTTCCTCCTCGGCGGGTAGGAGCGTCAGACTCTGACGCATTTTGTGAGCGTGTAGGCCAAGAAGAAAGCTGAGGGATCTCTCCATGTCGAGGAGGGACGAACAAACGTCCATTACTTGAACGGTGAACTGGGTCGTGTCCGGCTCGGGCTGACAGTAATAACCGACGAAGCACGATTCCATCATCGAACGCGTAAGCTGGGCCGGTAGCTGTTGCGTCATGTTCGGCATCGACGAAGATATCGCCGAGGCGTCGCGGCCCGCGTAACGATGGAACATCTCGAGGGTACACGTGCCCTCCTGGCAAAAGTCTTGCACGTCGTAGACGTTGCCGTTTACGACGATCCAGAGGCCACCGTCGCGATTGTGGTTCTCCAAATCGGCCCACCGTATCAGCGTCGGTTCCTCGGTAACGGGAATCTTGCTGCCTTGCTGAGGCGCGATTATACCGGGCCAGGACAGATCATCGGCATCCTCTTTCTCGGTGGTCGGTGCGAGACGATTAAACTGATCGAGAACATCCAGTACAGGGCCCAGAACTTCCATCCAGTTCATCGTGCTCAAAAGCATCGAATTGTCGGACTGGAGCATTATCATACAAACCACCAATTCGGGTAACAATATAGTGACGATATCGCCCTTGAGAATTTTCATAACAAGAACAAAATTTTTGCTGCTCGTCGACGCGATCTCGCTTGCCATCGGCAATATCTCCGTCACGTGATTGCATATCTGTATTATGTATTTCTTCAGCAACGATTCCGCGCCAATCATCTCGGCGTCGTGGGGATCCTCGGTGGTACTCCCGGAGCATTGAAATATTTGGGCGATCAATAATCTCTGACAGCGCAATAGAAGATTCAAGCTCGGCGAATTGTCCATTTTTCGATCTTCGTTTTGTGCCAATTGTTGTTGCTGAAGTGATTGAAATTTCGATTGCGTTATGCACGAGCCATTGCGTATCAATTGCTTGACCAATTGCAGCAGAGAAATCGTCATGTTCTGTTGTTTCTCGGAATTCAATTCTTTAGCCTGTTTCGTTTCACTCGTTACGCTGGAATTCGATGGTATTTCCTTTTCGTCCGAGACATCAACGATTTCTGCCTTAATGGCCGCCTTCAGAGCGTGCTCCAATCCTCCGTCGGCCATCAGACTGGAAACTAGTAGATCGGCCATGAACTGTTGTCCCTTGTTGGTTATTGGCTGCTCGAGGCTATTCGAATTTGGCAAAAATCCGGACAGAGTCTTGGCTCTCTCGTTGGCCGTTGGCAGAAGAATGCTCCAACCGGTCTGTAGCACTGCTTGGGCTGCGCCCTGTATAGTGGCTAAAATTCCTGGTCCGCTAGCCAGTCCGACGCAACGATGTTTCAGGGAGTTGAGCAGTGGCGTACAACCGAGTCCAACGGATTTTGGGTCGACGTTGTGCGTCAACATCGCGTGCAATTGGAGTCTGAGGAGGTTCAAGGTCGAGACAGCAAGACACTCACGGTCCTGGGTTGGTGGCCTCGTGCCGGGTAAACCCTCGCAAGATTTCGCGAGCAGCATATCGAGGAGCTTGAAAGTTTCTTCGCACATTTCAACGACGAAAGCGACTCTACTCGCGACGGTACGGGACGACAGTGACCAGGCGAAACTCTGGCTGGAGCCGCAAACCAGGCCAATTATGTTCTTGCTCGACAGGGATGGACAGAGGGTTGGCTCGGAGACGGTGACTCCGAGGGCTGGGTCTATTTGTCCATAGTCGTTTCTGCCCCATCCGTAGACTTGATGATCGTCCGTGAGGGCCAATACCATGACGCTACCGACCGAAAGGTCCTTGACTTTCTTGTGCTTGAGGGCATCGACCAATTTTGGGTATCTCACGTGGTTCTCATTGCCGTGACCGAGACGGTAGAAGTTGCCTTTGCCCCACGTATAGACCTCGCCCTCGGCTGTAAGCGCGGCGGAAAATTGTCCGCCACAGTATACCTTGACGACTTTAACCTCGAGCAATTTGTCGATGATCATTTTTGGGGTTTGGGAGGAGTCGCAGCCGCCACGACCGAGTTTCCCATAGTCGCCGTCGCCCCATGAGAATACGACTCCGGACTCGGTGCAACAGAGCGTCTGAGAATCACCGGTGCCACAGGCAACGTGAACGATTATTTGTCCGTTCAAGAAATTAACGAGAGTCGGTACGAGCATGTCGTTGTTGTTACCGTGTCCCAGTCTGCCCCAATTTCCTTGACCCCAGGTATACAACTCACCGGAGCTCGTGACCGCCGCGGAATAACTACTCCCGCAAGCGACGTAAGTCACGCTCTTGTCGACGAGGGCCTCGATTATTTTTGGCTCGTCACACGTGGCCGTGTCTCCGTGTCCCAGCCGTCCGCCGACTCCGTTTCCCCACGAGTACACCACGCCGTCTTGAGTCAGAGCCAGGTAGTGCTTGCCGTCCGGGTGGGAGGCGATCATTTTGACCGATTTGTTCGAAAAACCAAATATCCTCTGAGAATACTGAGTCTCGGAATCGTAGTGTATCGTGTACACCAAACCCGTGTGCGTTAGCACGACAAGAGCACCCTCGGTACAGCACATCTGTTTGACCCCGAGCTCGGCTATCGAGTCGCAGTAAAACGGTGCCATACCGTGACCGAACTTCAACGCCCCCCAGGCCATCACTTCCTGATACGTTTGCGGCTGCTCTCTCTTGACACCGGTACTGCTCAACGGTGGAAGGAACGGCATTGCCAAACGGCTTAGATTGCACATAATAACGACCGCGGCTTTCCGCAGGTCCACGGCGATTCCGTCGTCGTCGGGCAACACAAGATACTTGAGCAGAACCTCGCAAGGTCCGGGCGATACATTAGCGTCGACGCAGCGACACTTCGGCGCCACTATCGTGTTCAATCGGCGCAAAAGCGGCACCAGAGGCGCCGATATCCCGGGCGGTATACCGCGGTTATCCTGATTCTTCGATTTGCCGCTGAGATGAAGCAGCAGCAGGACCGAATCCAGGAGGCTGGACAGCGTGCCGCGTTGCGCTACGAGCTCGAGCAGAAGACACAGAGCCGTGTGCTGGTCGGCGACCGGGACCGGACACCAAGATCTGCCCGTTATTACCTCTCCCGTAACAACCTGACGAAGAAATTTTGCCGATTTTTCGACAACGTCCAGCCACACCTGGGACACGTTGTTCTCGTCGAAGAGCGTCGCCTCCGGTAAATCCTGCAACGTCTCCAACGACTCCGACAATATCTCACGACAAAAATCAACGTCCTCACCGGAGCGCCAAGCCCGACGGAGATAGGCGAAGGAAAAATTTAATGCCGCTCGGGTACCGACACGAGCCAAACCAACGGCTGCTCTCTCGCTCGGTTTTACTCTGGAATATCGATGGAACATTATTACTTTCTCGTATAAAAAATCATGCAGCCTTCAATTTACAACGTTTTTTATATCAAATAAATTCCTTGTGTTATTTTTTTTTTTTTTTGGAGACATACATTTTTGGAGACTTGGTCGTTGTTTTATGCAACGTCGGCGTAACATCCTTGTTCTCCTGGGGCTTGTAACGCGAGAGAGCTGTAAAATATCTGCGCGCGACTATCAAACGTTGTCGTAATCGGATAGCGGACAACGTACTGTTCGCTACCTCGTGACAGAGCACCCTCTGTTCCTTCATCAACAATTCTATACACGCTGTCCAATCGTTCGTGGCTGTAGAACAGAATGTTTATTTCATCTTTACCCTATCACCCAGAGAGGATATATCCGAAGTACATGATTGAAATATTGTCTTACAAGGTTGAGGCCCCCAAAACCAAGAATCTATCATGCCCTGCGCCAACTGTGGTTTGTCCACCAGGGCGTCGATATGTGTTGCTTCCTCCTCGTCCAGCTTCTGACAAGGTTCGCAGTTACAACCACTCTGAGGCCCGCAGATTCCATCGCAACAGAGGCAAGATAATACTCGGGCATTGCAGTAATAATGACCGCTGGAACCTGCGAGAAAATTAATCAATCAATTTTTTTTTTTTCGACGTACTATTTGCGTTAAAATAATTTAAAGATACTTGTTTTTTTTTATGTGATATATTTGATAATATTCGATGAAATAAAGATTAATTTGTATAAACTATTTTACAAAATTATACTCAAGTGTCTGTGAAATTTCAGATAATTTTACCATTGAGAAATCGTGATATTTCTTTTTAAAAATTATAATTTTTTGAGACTTTCCATAAAAGCCTACGTTAGAATTATAATTTGAAACAAAAAATATCTACATTATTGGACAAAGAAATTTTTTCAAATTTTTCCATACATTTTAATATGATATTCAAGAAGATTCACACAAATGATCCAAAAATTGTTTTAGAAAAATTATATCCAACAATTTTATTTTTAAATTATTGAATCAACTAATTTATATCATTTAAATTAATTAATAATATATGATCATTATCATAAATTCAATTAATTAATCAA
>JABMBV010042623.1:0-14634 GCA_018906735.1 Mesochorus sp. PSUC_FEM 10030011
TTTTTTTAATATAAATTTTGTTTTTATTTTGTTTGTCATTTTATTTATTTTAATTGTGTTTATTAAAGTAATAATTATGAATACCAAAATGTTTTGATAAGAATAATTATGTTATAATTGTAAATGAATCAATTAAAATATATGTCTAAAAAATTGCTTTTTTTTTGAATATATATAAATATTTATAACTTAACAACGTGGTTACGTATAATTTGAAGTACTTTAAATGAATGTAGAACCAAAATATATGCCGAACTCACAACATTTATTACTTGACATAGATTTTTCAGTCGATCAAACCGTTTTTCGTGAGCTTGATCGATATCTCGGAAGCTATACGTCAGAAAAACCCTAATCTTTGATCACTTACTTTCATCTATGAAACAAGAAAAAAATTAAATTTTTTTTATTGAATTTCTGACCAAACCTTATTGATATCAGTTTTTATCGTCCCGAGATTATTTTTTTCTCGTTTTTTATCCCACTCGTCATTTCGCGATATTATACAGGAAATAAAAAAAAAAATGTCCACGATGAAAATTACAAAGATTAGAGCACGAGAGAAGATCTTTTTTCGATGAGGACATAAATCCTTCCAGTCTCGCTCCCTCAGTTTCTCTCTCCCGAGGAGAGGGTGCGAGAGAACGTAGGATAGCAAATCGTAAGAGCTTTTGCCTCACTTGGAAAGACAAAAAAAAGATTTTATATATATATACACACACAAACACATGAGAGGAGGTTTGCGCTGCTGCACTGCGAGGTATATATAAATGTTATAGAGAGACTGGTTCCCTGATTCAAATTACAGAGTCGCGGGCGCGCGCGCGAGCGAGTTCTATAGGGCTCAAGATCTGCCGATCGGGAGTAACGATCTACGACGATCGAAATGAGCGATTCTCTCTCTCTTTCGCTTCCCCTTGAGGGCAGAATGGCGGCGGTAAGTTGGAAGACTAGAATCAACCCTTTTACGAGATGTACGGCGCATTTCACATCGAATGAACCGAGACGACGATTTTAAGTTGGTATTTTATACTCCAAGTATTTCGAAACTCGACAGATTTTTTACAAAGTTTTTCTCTCAATAAGAGAGAATTAGAACGTATAAATATAGCAATTAGTTGAGTCAGTGATCCGACCTTTAAGTACATGTCAAACAACCGAAGACAATTTAAACTTTTGATATAGAAGAGCCTCGAACTTTTTCTTCAGAAATTTCTTGGCTATTTCCGTCCATATTCCTCTTCCGTTTCTCAGTCTTCTGCTGATTAGCTGATTTACGCGCACGGATATATAGTTGCTGACCAGTATATATTATATTATATACACGCGATATTCATATACCGAGGGGCGCGCGCGCGCGCTCGTGCACGTGGAAAATGTATTATAATGTGTAATAGAGGCGCACGCGTTCTGATCTACGATCTCAAGACCGGTCTATAGATCACCGGGGCTAAACCGCAAAGTCCACGGCTGTTGGAACGCGCGCGCGAGCGAGTCTATATGCTCTTCTTAAACTCGAATCACGAAGAAGAGCCTTCATACGGACACACACGACGAGTACATGTGTGCATACGATAAAGCTATCCAGCCTCCAACATCTCTTTCTCTCTCTCTCTCTCTCTCTTTCTCTTTTCTTCTCTTCTCCGCGCTCTTCTCGTCGTCGAGATCTAGCTCGCTGGGCAACAGTCACCAGCAGCAGGAGCAGCGCAAGGATCGCAGATAGATCTACTGATCTGCCCCGCCACAGGACGAGCTGGATCTCCATGAAGAGAGGAAGACGAAAGGAGCGAGAATCGCAGGCGGTTTAATCTTCTCCGTCTCTTTCTCTATACATATACAATATGTATATCTTCTTCAAGAAATGTTTCAACTTGAAGCTACAAGTCTCCACGGCCGGCTGACATCTATCCCCGAGTTGGCGACCTCGACACTCCGCTCGGAGTGAAAAAAAAAAAAAAAAAAAAGAGCGAGAGAGAAAAGCAGCATCGTTTTCAAAGGAGATTCGGAGATCCAGACGCGCGAGGTCACTCGCGAAGAACTCTGATCGCAAGGACGACGAGAGTCGTCACGGGGGGTATGAGCCCTAAGACGAGTAACAGTTGATACTCGTTAATTTATATATCCCTCGAAATTTATCCATATGTTTCGCATGACTTTTGCTTATGGAGATTTTTGCCGAAATTCAATGCTAAGGTCGTTTTACGACTTAATTTTTTTTATCCAACTGTCGTCTGTTGTCTGCGATAAAAATTATGCCTGTTTTTGGCGACGAGTTTCTCGGTTATCGTTGTAAAATATCTATCGAACGAATGCTAATGCATTTTTTTCCAATTTCATTGTTTGACCTTGGAAAAAATTGGTTGAGACTCGTAAAATTCTCATTTTGAATATTTTAACAATATTTCTCGCTGTACAGTGATATTTTTATCAGTTATTCCCAGCATTTTCATTAGTTTTAATCCTCAAGTTTTCCTTATAAGGAACAAACGAGATTTTTTTTTATTTGCGTTCTCGAAACGCGTATTTTTTAATGATAAAATATGGCGCCGGTTTGCCTTGCGCTTCTACGCCTGCAGACAGAGAATCGCGTTCGAGGACGCGCGCGATAACTCGAAAGGATTTGCTGCACTCCCGGACGATTTCCGGTCTCTCCATTTTCTGCATCGACGATGCAAACGACCTTCGAGACCTTATATCTATTGTATGTCGCACACCTGCATGTCTAGACTTTTAGAGGAATCGAACGAAAGAGAAAGAGACAGAAAGAGAGAGAGAGAGAGAGAGAGGGTTTATTAATTGCTTACGACTTCGTATTCGATTATGCACATTTTAAATGCACGCAAGAAGAAATTCAAAGAGCGCGAACAGGAAACACCTCTCGCTCATTGTTCGGTGAATAATAGTTGTTGGAATATTTGACGCAAGGTGCCGATGATGGTGCATGCGTGCGGGGAACCTCCGCAATCTTTCATCGAGCCGAGCTACACTAATAAGACTCGTCCTTTCAGCTCATTATCGCGTTCCTAAAATACCATTATTCTTTTAAATTCTTTCTCATCGATAGAAGTTGCTGGTGTAAAATCGTTTTTGTAATAGAAAAAAATAATAAAGTTTTCCTGGAAAAAATTCCTCGAAATGGATATATTTCCAAAGATCAATACATCCGATCAAATCAATTATATTTTTCTCACCTCTCTTTGTAAGCAATCTCTGTATTTTTTTTATATACACAAAGGAAAATATATAATATAACAGGAAATGATTCGAGGACAAAAATTGCTTGCGGACTCTCTAAGCCCGAAGTACGATCGTTGTAGAGTTTAATTGTCGCGGAGTCCTTGGTTCCATACGAGACGAAAAGAAATACAGGAATAATATGAAGAAAGAAAATATTAGAACATATAGAACACAAGTACGTACGTGACAAATGTATAACACACGTGCGTGTACCGCTCTTAAGGATGCTGCCAAATATGCGGACGTAAATTGAGCGACAAACGTGGAATATTATATTTCAAATTAATGACTAAACTTTGGTGCGGTCATTAAATCTTAAAGGATATCTAAAAACTTATTTCCTAAGGAATTTCATTCTTGAAGAGCTTTCTTCTGAGATTACTCAGGATTCGCTTGAAGCTTAAGAATTCTAACGAACAAAAAAAGGGGATATAGTCACGCAACACACATGACGAAACATCAGTTGAATACATTCAATGTTAAAATCCATTCAAATAATATATTGTCGTCGTTTAGCCATTGGATGAGACCCAAAAGACGTTTTTTTTAAAACGTGTACGAGAAGTGTTCTTGAAATGAAACAAACACACCATAGAATATTATAATAACAGACCATCTCACAGCAGACACAGTCCATAAAACTTTAATGAGGAAAAATTCCCAAAGAAAACGTCACGCTTTCGTATAAATATCCGAAGATCCGAACGGGTATATGCAAGATCTATTGACGACGATTTTGTAACGCAAAATCGTCATTTCTCAATCGAATAAAATATGTAATGCAACGCGTACGCGAGGCCTTCGGGAGACCTTGCGATCCTCCCACACTCGTCTTCATCTCTGTCTCTTTCTCCCGAGGTTTTCATTTCAGTTAAAAGAGGGAATGAAAAAGAAAGAGGAAGGAAAAAGAAATGAAAATAGCGAATTTCAGGTTTTGTCCATATAGACTCTGTGTGTGTGCGCACGTACGTGACGAGCACACACGCTGAGTCTTATCTGTATAATCCAGACGTCTGGACACGGTTCGCCACTAACACGCTATGCACTATTCCATACAGTATAAATATGTGAATATATACATATATATAGTATATATGCATCCATATAAACTTGAAGCAATAAATCAATTACTCGATAATGCTGCGAAAAGATCGATCGGTCCATTGGACTTGTATACCTATGGAGATATTTAGTGTATTTATAGTATACACATACAGACAGGAGATTCTGTGCGAAAGAGAAGATAATCGAAGAGGATATACATGAAACGAGTCTCGAAGAGAGATGAGCGGTAGTACAGAGAGAGAGAGAGAATATACCTTCGATGAATATTCCTAAATACTAATATATAATCTGTATCTATACGTGCAGAGTCAAATGTTCTATAGACATCGTGTGTATATGCACACACACACACACACATATATATGTATATATGTATGAGCACCTATGAGCGATGCTCCTTGATAAAGTGCAAGGTGAGCCATAGACAGACACACATATACATACATACACACACAGCGATATTACCGCGAGATCCATGACTCATGAGAATTCCCATGCTGTCTGCTCCGTTCGGTCAGATTTAGCCCCCGTCCAGAAAATCTTAGAGAAAAAT
The DNA here is from genome assembly GCA_018906735.1 of Mesochorus sp. PSUC_FEM 10030011. Lineage (NCBI taxonomy): Eukaryota > Metazoa > Arthropoda > Insecta > Hymenoptera > Ichneumonidae > Mesochorus > Mesochorus sp. PSUC_FEM 10030011. Next base: position 4,856 of record JABMBV010042623.1, read on the forward strand.
ATTCCCGAGACGTTTTATACCCAGTACGTACGTACAAACATACCACATATACGTGTGAGCGTTTTGAGTAAAATCCCATCCGCAGGATCTCATCGTAAGAATCTTGGAATTCTTTAGAAATCTCTTCCTCCTCGCAAAGGATCAAGCTGCCATATTGAAGCTGGTAGACCTGATGAAACCACCTCGGGTATTAATCTCACGTTGTTTTTACAATGTGTGTATTATATACATATAATGTATATATGTATATATGGTTAATGACTCGCGCATATCATGAACCGTTCTCCAGCCAACTTTGATATCTCCTTTCCTGCAGAAGGAAACGTTCGCAAGAAGAAGAAGAAGAAGAAGACGAGGACGAAGACTCTCTGTGTGTATACACATATCTATATATAAATATATGCATGTTAGAGTCTCCGTGATATTCAAGTGAGACGAAAAGAGGAGGAATAATATGTGCATGTATACAGAGGATCCCTCCTCTTTTCCTCATCATCCTGTCCACTGAACAGGACTCGCTCTCGACCGTTTCTATCCTCACATTATACATATACTCTTGATACTACGCACCACCCAACGTATTTTATCTCGGCATACACGGGCGGTTCTCTTTCGTCATACACCTTTCATCGCCATTTCAAATATTTTGTTTGTTTGTTTGTTTGTTTTCGTAACTGCTGATTCCCTATAGCCCCGAGTATATTAACTCTCGAACAAGACGTACCGAGACTTATTAATTTGTTTTTTGCCATTTATTTCTCTCGAATTGTCATTTTATCATAACCGTTCGGCTCTCAAATTGATTTTCTTTTAACCGGATCGTTTTATTACTCGTGCTCGTAAATAATTAAATGGAGTAGAAAAAATTGTATAGCAATCATCGTACATTTTTATATTCGATTCGTGTTCATCGAGCCATCGTCAATCGTTTCCCCCAAGTGTTATATATGACTCTGTTACTCGTTTTCATTCGGTACGCATATGTGTTGCGCATTGGCTATAAAATGTTAAAACGTGCGTTTTACGCTCGCGAATAAAGCAGCCGCGACAGTTAAACGTGTCATCGATGAGCAATAAGATGGGTTTACGCGGAGAATGTACAAATAGAGATAATGTGTCGCTCTCGTATAACGATAGATCGTAGAACGCTATAGCAGTTCGATAACGATTGAGGCCGTACAACGGTGCAATCGCGCATGCGCCAGAGCGCGCTCTCCCGGTGGCGTCTTCAACTACGAGACTCCTACGGGGCCTTTTGGAGCGATAATCGCGCGAGATTCATCTATTTATTTAAAAAAAAAAGGTACGTGCGAGCGTTAAAATCAGTAGAGGCGCGCATTCGTGCGTATACAGACATGAACACCATTTAGAAACGATACGGGAAAATTAACCGAAAATATATAACGTTGCTTCGAAAAAAAAATCAACCCCTGTTTTTTTTTGTTTATCGCCTGTTTTATTTGGAAAATATTTGCTTTAATAGAAACCAAGAATTTTTTTCCGTAAACAATAATAATCATCGGAATTAAATTACCATTGATTATACAATGTTATTGTTTTTCTAACTGATACCTTTCTCTGAACTTTACTCAATCACCAATGAAGCTTCATCCGTGTAAAAAAGGTAAAGGATAGCGCCGTCTTCTTTTGTTTTTTTTTTTACGAATATACGTTACGCGTTAAACGACGAGTTCACCGATTCAATGTTCCTGGTGTCTTAAAGTTCGACTCCCACTTTTCATTCTTGTTTCGTGGCCCTTTTCTCTCTCGCTCTCTCCTTCTGCTCTAAAACTCATTTTTTGCCAGGATCCATAAGTATTATATATCCTACGTATGCCAAGTACCATCAGTAGCTCTCTCTCTCTCTCTCTCTCTCTGACTCTTTCTCTTTCTTTCTTACTCTACCGTATAGTAGTGGAACGCTTCATGAATGCGCATACTATTCAGGTTCGAATGCTTCCTCATCCTCTCCTGCTCTCTTGCCGCTCACATCGTGCCTCGAACATCGTATGCATTATTCAGATTGCCACGCCGACGCACCCCCTCGTATGTGTAAACGCCCAAGTTCGATACACCTTATAATACACCGGTTATAAAAAACTTTTATACATATATATGGGGCAGAAGAATTTCGCCATAGCCATTGAATGAGCATCATTCCCAAGACTTTTTTTTCTTCTTCTTTTTCAAATAACTTTAAACAAAAAAAAGTATGTATGTATGTGTGTATTTTACATTCCTTTTGTTCGTGCATTTTAAAAGGTGCTAAATTATTATTTTTTTTTAAATATTTTGCATAATCTCTCTGTATCGATTATGGTATTCAGCTCAAAAATGTATTTCTCGTTAAGAAGCTCGAGTCTGAAGAAATTAGAATATTATTTAAAGATAAAATTGTTAAAAAAATGTCTGTCACTCTATAATATGTTTACTCTCGTTTCTTTGCATATAATTTTTCATGGAATATCCGATGAAAAAGATCATTCAAGTAAAATTGAAAATCCCAGCGATCTCACTCTGTATATATACAACACCCACCGCAGCTGGCTTCTTCTTCGTCTTCCTCCCTTTTTCCCTCTCTCTCTCTCTTTCTTTCTTTCGTGCACTCTCTTTCGGCGTGTATACTTGTCTGTCCTAAATCACTTACATCGCTATTATCCAACGTAGAGCTCTCGCGCGCGTGTATGTAATTACCTGAAATTATCATTACTCATCATCAATTCGTGTTGCACGGGCCCTTCTCCCCTTCCTCATTTTCTTTCCTCCTCTCTCTCTCTCTCTCTCTCTCTCTCTATCTCTCTCTTTCTCTTTCTCTTTCTCTCCGTATCTCTCGTTTCTCATTCGGCCTGGCAATTCTGTGTGTATGCGCAAGATTACGAAAGCGCGTATCGAAGCTTATAATAGTATGACGTCGAGAGGGAGATCGAGAGGCTTTCTCGAATACACCGAGAGAGATCATTGATCGTTGTCACGATGAGAGAAGGAGAGAGAGAGAGAGAGGGAAGAGGTAGGGGACTATGGAAAGTGATGCACTCTCTTCTCTCGACAATAAGTATATACTCTCATTCGACATATGTATAAGGATTTTCGCACCAAGTGGTACTTTTGTATCTCGTGCAAAAAATATCTATCGCAATCATCCATTTGAGTTTTACGAGCTGTTATTAATTATTCAATGTTGAACACGATGAAAATAATGTCCTTCTGTGATTGTACAGCCCTTTCGAATTTTTTTCACAAATTCATCCACCCTACTTTTACCATTTCCCTTCTATTATTCCTTTCTTTCCTTTCTTTTGTTTTTTTGTGGGAAAAGATGCCAAAGTGTTGCTCGCCTGCAGCCACTCTTAATCTCAATCTGTATCGCATTTGCATTAAGGTCAGGGAAAGTGCAGAAAACCGGGCCGATTACAGTCGGTGCTTTAAACAATACTTGTACATCGTTGCAAGTAAACTGAAGCAGCAATGCCCATTCCTCGGAAAAATTCCTTCCCGCTCAGTTATACAATGCGACAGACAATGCCGCTTAACTTCGGAGACTGTCCATGCCACGCACTGACCACTTATCCCCCACCGTTGGATTTACATGATATAAAATATAAAATCACAAAATATTTATTTGTAAAAAAAATTGCATAAATATTCGAGTATGATTTTGGAATAAAGAATCGATAAATTCGATTCGGAATGCCCCATACAATCGATGTCTCATTTTATGCGTTTATATATCTATACACGTATGTCAATATACTATAGATCGATATCCCAATGTTAAAAGGGCGTATATTAGGTTTGCTTACGTACAATCGATGCATTCTTGTGGTATTAAGTCACTGATGCATCCTATAGATATATCCTGTGTTCGCAACCTCTTCGCACACACTTCGAGACTCGTGAATTATCCCCTTCCCCGATATGCACTGCCGAGATCCTATCGATCGATCGATCGATACTATACACATATATTCTTCTTTCTCCTTCTCTCTCTCTCTCTCTCTCTCTCTCTCTCTCTCTCCTGCGCTTCTTCCGCTTTTCACGTTTCTATGCGCATACCAAGGATTATAAAGTCTACCAGAGACGATCAAGAGAGAGAAAGAGAGAGAGAGAGTGAGAGAGAGAATGAGGGAGACAGGAAATACAATACGTATATATACACATGGACACAATCGATGCATCCCGCGTGCATGCACTCGATCTCTCTCCCGGTTCCTCTTTTCTCATCCCTTCCCCTCGAGCCACTTTGAATAATGAATGTAAGGGCTTTTCGCCAGCAGATATATAACCCGTGCTTGCCTGACCATTGCTGGCAAATATGCCCTGGCAAAATGTATCCCGTACACGAGAGAAATAAAGAGAGAGAAAGAGAGAGAGAGAGGGAGAGTTTTGCGCGCGATCTCGCGACTTCGACAACCGCACTTTATCCTTACCGCAAAAAAAAGAGAAAGAAAACGAGAGAGAGAAAGATAAGAGAGATGAGAGGAAAATAAAAGCGAGAAAAAACTATATCGTGACAGTAAATTATGCACTCAATACGCACCCTCGGACAAATTAGCGAGAGCGCAAATAGTGACGGGATGATCGAAAGAGAAAAGAGAGAGGTATATAGAGAGAGAAAATAAAAGATGTAAGAGAGAGGTTGTATACTTCTCGTGAGAATAACTATCGTTTTCGCTTTGTATAATGCCAGGAGAATATTTACAATTTATACAGGCTCTTCAACAGAATACAGGACATACTTTTTTTCTTAAATTTTCCTCAAAATTCATTATGACAAAATTCCTTCTCTGGATTTCATCTACACTAAGAAAATTTTTTCGGTATATGTTAACTATAAAATCACGGTAATATTGGCGTATATTTAGAAAATTGTAAAAATTACAATAAATAAGACAATTTTTACTGTTATGCCTAAGAATAAAAATTACCGAGCACAAACGTAAAATTTATTTTTCTACCTTCGAACTTTGAAGGACTTGGCAAAAAGTAAACAATATATTGGCAAATAATTAGTGTATACATTTTTTTTATATAAAGTGTATGCTCTTTAAATTGTTAGAAATTCTTTTATTTTTCAATATCGCAATTGAACCATCCATACATTTAAATTAATACGATGCGTGTGTTGGTCGATTCGAATGAAACTTTTACTCTCGAATTTCATAAAAAATATATTTACACACAATTGTTTTAATTATCGGATAAAATCGTATCATTTTTTTTTTTTTTTTCGTCGATTATATTATATATTCCAGCGAGAGTTACTTCTGGTAATTAGTTGAGTTTTTACATTCTTTGTATATCGTGTAAATATAAAACGACACATATACTTTATAAATGTATTTTCCAGGTACACAATCGATGTTCCCACGTTGCTGTTATATTTCGATTGTATGTCACGTATGTGTGTGTGTGTGTGTGCGTGTGTGTGTGTACGCCGATACGTTAAACGCTTTGCACTGATTGTCGGCGGTATAACACGCGTGCAATTATCCGAGAAGTCTCTCTTTCTCTCTCTCTCTCTCTCTCTCTCTCATTCTGTCTCTCTCTTTTTCTCCCTCACTCTCCCTCTTCTTTCTCTCGGTCTCGCGAGCACGGGCCATATTGGCATTCTCAGCTTGTCCGATGGGTGCTACTCGATCCTGCTGCTGTTTTACCATCTCGTAAATGCGTATGTACCTCGCGATAGCTGCGAGACGATAATAGTCCAACGGTGTGTGTATATATATAATACTCGAAGCATAGAGCAGAAAGTCGCATTGATAGACTGTATGGTGTTTGAACATTCCGCGGATTTAATTGCCCCTCGCCGTATATAAAACTCACACTCGTTCGAGTTGTATAAACTTGTAGACGCGATATATTGTACGCATACTTATATACCATCACATTCACGTTCATATACACGATTTCTTAGCCATTAAACGTTACAGGTGCGCTCCAATTTATCGCACGATAAGTAACAGTAATATACGATTGTTTGACGGGTCGAGATAAAAAAAAAAAAAAGAAAAGATTTTCGTCGTACTGGTATTCATAACGAGAATACGGATACCACGAATGACATATTAAAACCGCTGGTATTAAATACGAAAATTTGCAAAAATGTTTTCGACAAAAGTTGTTTCGACATTTTTTATATCGATTAATAATCTTGTATATGATTAAATTATGTAGGATAAAGCTTTGTCTTAATAATTATTAACTTCTCAATACCAATTTTCACTATTAGCGAACTTTTTGCATTTTTTGGTCGCCTTATTGGATCCGTCTTACTAAATTCCTTAATATTTAATGCAGATTCGTAATCAGCGATACCAAAAACCTCTAATTATACAAATCTTCTAATCCATAGGAAGCAATCAAAAATCTCGAACTCAAAGGGTTAATTTTAATTGATAATGATCCTATAAGGTATTTTACTGGAAAAAAAAGTATCCTATATTTTATTCTAGGACATAAACTATTTGTGTGCCAAATTTCATTCAAATCCGTTCAATCGTTTTTACATAATTGAGTAACAAACATACAAACTACAAACAAACCAATTTTACATTTAATAGTAAGAAAAATTTTGATTTCAAATATCTATTAACAACGCGATATAATTATTTTAAAGTGTTGACAGATCGGCCTTGAAAATAATTCATTTTTCAACAAATGTATAGATAACTTAATTTCGATGAGTGATGAAAAATGGTGTGCACTTATATCTTTCAATTAATATGATGCGAGCATACGTGTAATATGCAAATAAAATGTCATACGATACGATTAAACCTCTGTCACGTGTTAATTAACGCACATCTGGCACCGTATCACAGCGGTAAACCAACGAATGAGAGAGAAAGAGAGAGCATTTTTTTCACAGCATCGAGGCGAGTGTTTACATGATTAAAAAGTTGATTCTACGGCTAATTGCGTCATCCCGATCTTATTTAATCAGCCGATTTCACCTTTTGGCATTTCGTGCCGTTGAGAATTTTTTCAATTTACTTTGGCAATTTTTATCAATTTTTTGTTGTTGTTTTTTTGTTTTATTTTTTTTTTGTAAAATTGTATACACGCGTCTAGAGATTTTATAATACGCCTGATTTCTAGAAAGGTATATCTTGACCCGCAACTAAACCGGATTCGTTTGATACGTGATAAGTGAGTAAATTTTACGGTCGATTATCAAAGAGCTCGAGCTAATTCGATGAAGCGTGCAAAGAAATATTTTCCGCAATAATTTTCTACAAGTAACGTTCTAACATTTTTATCTTCGAAGACTTTCGCCAACTATTTAAATTTATTTACTCCGATATATTATTATTTACGAATCAGAAAAAAAAATCTGAAATATTACGCATTTAAAAAACTATATAGAAACAATTTTATAGACAAAATATGAACTCAAGCTTGTTGCTCTGAAAAATAAATGTCGAAGAATTTTCATTATTGCCTATTTTCGCCATCGTAAAGTGCAACAGGATTTTATGAGTTTACATTGGAAAGTTTAAATGTAGATAAGTGGATCTTGCCTCTTTTTTTTCTGTTATTTTTCAAATATACACGGATAAATCCAATTATTAAATGCACGAAGAGGAACTCTTCGATTTACATTATTACATATTACTTGTAATATTTAGTAAGAGCTTTCTCTTTTCAATATTTTACGTAAAGTCGCAGGTGCTGAACCGAAGTATTACACGATCAGAGGCCTTACCTAGTTCTAATAAAAAAAATTAATAAATAAATAAAACAATAGAATAATTTTGTTCCAACCTTAAAAAAATATTATAAAATTATCGTCGATTATTATGATGATTTAAATTTCCCTGATCGACCTACTTTTTTACTCCAAAAAAGATCGACGTATATTTACGTAACGAATTCGAGGGTACATGAAAATTAATGGTCTGGACGGTCCTTGGAAAAAAATAATTTACAAATGCAGTCAATTATAAATGTGTTACATAATAGGGAGACCCACTTTCGAATAAATTCCGCACGACATATCATACGATGTTAACTGAACATCAGGTTTATGAGAATTAATTATGTAAAAACAACAAAAAAATTGAACAAAACTGTTTATTTATTTATTTTATTTTTTTGTCCAAATAAATATATGTTTTTTTTATTGCATGAATACAAGTTTCGTATAAATAAATTGTTTGGTGCGTTAGAAAGTAGCGAAATCGTCGTAGAAAGATCGGCTCATAATTTCCAAAATCCAGCCAAGATAGGGATAAACATCCGCATAAACATCCGGTAATCCAAGGGCGCAGGGATAAGACCAAGAAACGATTCCGACTACCAATCCATCGTGGACCAAAGGGCTACCCCCGTCACCCTAAAAATTAAATGAAAAAAATATATCTCAAATTACAAAATTATGCAAATCAATAATTCGCGTTACGAAAAAATAATTTATTTGATAATAAATTTAAAAAAAAAAAAACGAATGAATTCTTCGTAAATATTCTGACCTTGCAAATTCCCGTAAATCTGTTCTTGAATCCGCATATATTTTTATCATCGATCGTATTTTTTTTGTGAAGACGTCGACACTCGGCGTTCGAGAGAATTGTCATGGCGGATTTTTGGAGTATCTCAGAAAATTCACAGTCTGGAAAGTCTTCGTAATCTTTATAACCCCATCCACTTACTACACCGATCCCATGGGATGGCGTTGGTTCCTGAGGTAAAGCTATCGGAGATTGATACGTGTTTACTTCGATGTCGCGCTCGAGCTAAAAAAGAAGTAAAATTTGTTTGAACAAATTAATTTTGTAAATACAATAAAAATCATCTAAAAATCAGAAAATCATATAAAATTTACGGATTTATATTTATTGTCCAAACAATTTGTTTAAACAAATTAATTTTGCAAATGCAATGCCAAATTTTTATCCAGTTACCTAAAAATATAAAATCATATACAATTTACTTATTGACAATTATTTTTCAAACAATTCGTTTAGACAAATTAGCTTCACAAATATAATGCCAAATTCTTAACCAGCGAACCACAAACATAAATTATTTCCATTTATTTTTTTATAATGTTCATTTCATCATATACTATTGCTATAATTTTTATTTTTAATTTTCCTTTCAATACATATTCCGTACGAAAAATAATAAACTTCCGTTACACTTAGTTTTTTTTTCATGAGGCTCTGATAAAAAGATCGAATGAAAATTTTTGAATTAAAAATTTTCAACGTGAAAAATCTTTAAAAGAAAGAACTCACGGTTATGACAGCAACATCATCGTGCCAAGGCTCAACCTCGTTCGCGACGAAATTTTCGTACACCTCGATGTCTTCAATTTTCGACACTACGCCACCTTTTACCAAACTATTTGTTCCCGTGACAGCTGTCAGATTCTTTGGAGATGCAACAAAGTTGACGACACAATGTGCCGCGGTCAAAATATGCCTTGTACTTATTAGTACACCACCGCAACGATGCTTTCCCTCGAATCTCAAAGACACTTGATACACAATATCACCAAGAGGCGCATCCGATCCACCGATCAAAGAATTCGGAGGCTTCGCTTGAACGTCTATTGTAATCAGCAAATTTAATTACTTATTTTTAAACCAAATTAATTTAAAAAAAATAGACTTGAGAATGTTCTAGATGATTCAGAAAAAACTTTATTTTGAAAAACCGAATAATATTTTGTTTTAAAGAATTTTGCAATAAGTATTGAATTTTTACTTAATAATTATTTAGATGAAACAAAATAATTTGAATTTTATCAATAATTTAATATTACATATAATAAT